>CAJVPN010001073.1:0-17897 GCA_910592215.1 Entrophospora candida
ATCAAGTATAGACAACAAAACGTAAAGCCTTAAAATTTGCATTTTGTCAACTTTATTAAGTGCTTTATATGATAAAACTACAGGGTGGTCGGATACTTTTTTAAATCCTTTTCACGAACTAATTTATGCCAACACCATATTGTGGATGTATGTAATCTGTTACGTTGAGCACATTTTATTAATGAAATAATATGCATTACAATGAAGAAATTTGACCTTTATTATATGTAAAGACTCCAATTGAAAATTTGCTTTTTTGGACTATTTGCTAAATGCTTTCATTAATACCATACTGAACCTTTCGAAGCTTTTGTAATTTAGAGATTTTGATATCAAGTACAAATCTACTTAGTAAAGTAAAAACAGTTTTATTTAAGAAAACATTACTTTTTTAGTAAGGACTCTTTTCATTTGATGTTACATGACTTGGGTGGCTGGATACTTATGGTAGGTGAGTGTCTTTCCACTTTTTAAAAAAAGTCTTGGTTGATTTCTTCAATAGAGAAATATATTTTGATTTTTTTTTTAGTTTTTAATAATGAAGTCATTCAAAACATTTAAAAACTACAATTTTGCACTTCCATTCATTGTCTAATTAACCAATTAGAATTAGCCATTAATCAACGATCAATTTTTTCAAAAATGATCATAATGATTTTGATTGGTTCTCCTGTTATATTAACATGCCCATATATTGATTTATTTATATTGTTTATTTCCTTTTTTTACAATAAAAAAGTTCAAACAAACATATTACATCAAAAGAAAATCATTCCCAAATTTGGTTATATAATTCAAAATATTGTAACACAAAAATTATTTATTGCAGTGAGTGGTTTTTCCAACATTATATTTCAAATTTTTAACTTTTGAGTATAGATGATCCGCACTGTACTCATTTTTATCATAGCAGTGCGTAAATCTAATTTTTTTATACCTTTTTTCACCCCAGTTAAAAATTTTAAACTTTTATTTTAAATTTTTTTTGCATTCATACAACATAAAAGAATTTCTGATTTATTTAAAATCCTAATCCAAAGTAATCTGATTTCCCACATAATATAATATTTTTTTTGAAATTATTTATTGATGATTGAATAAAAATATATTATTTAATTAAACTGTGACACCCTCCAATAATTTATGCATTTAATATTAAAGATTAAAATTACGCAAAAATTATGCAAATAAATCTGGTGTCTACCTCTTCAACGCAAATATCACGTGAAACCTCCTTATTGAGAGTAATTTACAATATATCCTAGAAGAAGGGTCGGCCGACTTTATAACTTATCGCGATTTTATATACTTATCAAGATTTTAAATATTGAAAAATAGGGCTGAAAAATTTTGGCCGAGTTAGGCCAAATCCGACTTATCAAGAGGCCAACTTATCGAGTTTACCTATGTAACATTTAATCATATTAGTAATTTGTAAATGTTTTATTATTATTGGCTGAAAGTCAATTACCGGGCAGCTAATCCGTTTAAAATTCTCTCGGCTGGCCCATTTTGATAATTTACGACGAGGAAGGTCCCCATAGAATATAAGGTTTGAGATTAACGAAATTTTTTCCTAATTTGGTAACTTCACCAATAGGTCTTTTATAATAATAAGCTATGAGCACTTCATTAAAAAAAAAAACGAGTTTATAACATTATTCTAATAATCTTGACAAATTTGGTAAAAAAGATTCAGCACAATCTATTGAGTTTTTTTATAACTTTAAAAATCAATCAAGAATAGCCTAACTTTGAAGAAGTTTATTGTTTTTGCATAATCAATGTCTCTATTAAGGAAGAAGGGTACGTATGATATAATAGTCCATTTTAATTACTATTAATCATATTTCTCCTAACTCCTTTCGCTTAATTATGTTTTATTAAAAGAAGGGCCGGAGATCATTTTATATCCTGAAGAAAAATATGTATATCACCAATTATTTCAAGTAGCTGATGAAGGGAAAAAAGGTGTTATTGAAGGAAAATATGCTGCAGATTTTTTGAAGAAGTCAAATTTATCTTCAACTGCTTTGAGCGAAGTAAGCAAAAAAAAAAAAAAAGGTTTTAACAACTACATGTTCTTACCATATTTGATTAATAATAGATATGGAATTTAGCTGATTATGAGAATCAAGGCGTTTTAACAACACAAACTTTTATCATTGCTGTTAAATTAATTGCTTTGGTTCAAAATGGTCAAAAGCCTGACATGAATTTATTAAAAACTAGTATGTTTTGTCTATATTTCTAAAATTTTCAGTTTCATGGAAATTTTTTAAAGTTTTTCTTTGTTATAATTTAGAGGTACCATTACCACGTTTTGAGGGCATTAACGTGGAAACGGGTTATATTATTACTGATGATATTCGTGAAAATTATAGAAAAAGTTTCTTAAGATTGGAGCCTGAAAATGGTCTTGTAGATGGTAATTATGAAAAAGATTAAACTAATAAATATGCGATGAAATTTAAACAATTATTATTTTTAATAAAAGAAATTGTTTTTAAGGCAACAAAGCAAGAGAAATTTTTTTGCGATCTAAATTATCATTAGAAACACTCCGTCAAATTTGGTAATAGATAGTAGTTAATCTATTTATTTTTTGAATTTTTTAATTGATACAATATTTATAATTTAAATTATTTAGGAAATTAGCCGACACAAAAAATAGAGGAAAACTTGATGTAAACGAATTTATCATTGCAATGCATCTAATAAAACAATATATGAACAAAAATATTAAAGAAATCCCACAAACTCTTCCAAATGGATTTTATGAAATGGTTGCTGGTATTAATCTTAATATGCCTTCATCACCACCATCATCACCATCACCATCACCTTTTTTAGGAAATTCATCAAGCCCTTTGATCTCACCTGCTGCCAGGAGTTTTACAGATGGGTTTAATACAAAATCTCCGTTTATAGAGGATTCATGGGATGTGACACCTGAAGATAAAGCAAATTATGATAAATTTTTTGAGCGTATTGATGAGAAGAAACGTGGATTTTTAACAGGTTAAACGCGATTTTTTAATTTATATATAAAATTTCTTTAAATTTAGAACAAAATAATTAGATTTTACTAATTAGGTTTAAACTGGTATAGGAGATGAGGCTGCAAATTTTTTTATGAAATCAAAATTGAACCAAGCTACATTGGCAATGATATGGTTCATAGTTCTTTTTTTTTCATTTAATATTTTTTAAAAAGGAAAGAGACTGTAAATAATATATATTTATACATATTTTTTAGGGACCTTTCTGATATAGATAAAACTGGACATCTAAATCATGAAAAATTTGCTGTTGCTATGTATTTGATCCAAAAAAAGTTAAAAGGATTTCCATTGCCAACCATTTTACCAACAAGTCTTATTCCACCATCAATGCGTCACACTACCGGTAAAATCATTATAAATAAAGACCATCTAAAATAAAAATCATTTTTATAAATCTAAATTTTAAAATAATTAATTAATACAAAGCAGCTAGTCATTTTTTAAAAAGAGGTTCAACCATTGGTCATATTCCAAAAACAAATATTGGATCAACTTCATCATTGGTATCACATCGTTCAATAGAAAATTTCTTTGATTTAAATGACCCTACAGACTCACAAAACATTTTTCTTTCAGACAAAGCTGTTCCCAAAGGTAAATTGTAAATATTTGAACTTTTTACAATTATTATTATAAATTTATTAAAAAAAATTTTTAATTTTTGGGGGAATAACTTGCAGAACTACCAATAATTGATTTGCTTGGGGACCCTGATATAAATACTAAAATTGCAATTGAAAGTGGTGAAATAAAGAATTATGAAACTCAAATTGATATTCTTAGCAGTTCAAATGATGAATTAAAAATACAAAAAAACAATCTAGAATCAACTCTTGCTAATTTAATAATACAAAAACAAGAATTTAAAGATCTTTTCTTACAAACACGTTCTTTGTATGAAGCTGAATTTAAGACAGTAAAAGAGATTCAAACTCAATATCAATTGGAAAATGAGAATCTTGAAAGAGCTAAAGGAGAACTTGCACAAGCTGAAAGAGCTTTAGCTGCTATAAAATTGGAGAAGGAACAATTAAAAGAAAACACCCAAAAAGATAAAGATGAAATAAATGAATTGAAAAAGAAAATGAGATTAGTTGAAGAAGAAACAGTATCGATTAAAGCCGAAATTGAAAAAATTCAGAAAGGAAATAGACAACAAAAAGGTTTACTTGCAATTAATAAAAAGCAATTAGCGACTGTCGAGGCTGAAAGAGAAAAATCATTAGAGACCTTAAAAAATTTTGAAAAAAGTAGTAATAATTCACCTGATATCGATGATGTTTTTGTTTCTACACCATCAACAATAACGCCAACTCCATCAAATAATAATTCCTCCGATATTTTTCAATCAATATTTAATGAACCGGAAAAAGAATCTGCAGATTTTTTTAATGAACAAAATGAAAATATATTTCAACAACCTCCCATTGAAGATAGCGCAACTTCAACTGTTGATCCATTTAATTCTTCTAATAATTTTAAAAAGTCAACATCAGACAAATCAGCTTTTGATTCTGCATTTGCGACACTTGAGTCTACAAATAAGACTGACGATGATCCATTCTTAACTGACACTTTTAATTCCGAGAAATTTCCATCGTTAGAGGAACTTGAAGGCTTAACATTTGCATTCGAAAATGATTTTAAATTTGAAAATGATTTTAATTCAGATAAAAAAGAAAATAATTTGTTTGCTGATCCAAAAGACGAAACGGCTGTTAAACAAACTGAAAAGTCAAGCGCAACTGAAACTAAACCAAATTCATCAGATGAAAAGGTTGCCTCGCCATTTATGAATGAAGATAAAGTTGAAAATGCATTTAAAAATGAATCAACTGATTTATTAAAAGAATTAATGAAACCTTCAACTAATACCAAAGATGCTCATTCGTCAGAAGATCTTGATTTTATTTTTACTGGTCTAACTGAAGCAAAAGTCATGGAAACTACTCCTGTTAACTTTGATAATAATTTCGACTTTGATGAAAATTTTGATCCCAAATCAATATCTTTCAAAAATAATATTATTAATAGCAACAACAACAATAATATTAATAGTAATTATAATAATAATAACGATGATAATAATAAAATTAGTAGCAATGCTAATACATCATCATCATCAACATTTGATTTACTTGGTTCAGATAATGGATTTTCATTTTTTGATCCTTTAGCTTCAAACAATAGTAATAAATCAATAAAGCCAAACACCACAGTTTTAGATGCTGCGTTCGGAGGCACTTTTGAGGAAGCAAAAGCTGAAAATAATCATGAATTTGAAGATGCTTTTGGTGATTTTTTGAAAGGAAATGAAATACAAAAAACACAAACAAATTTATCTTTTGATTCTGAAAATGCCAAATCTAATACACCTTCATTATCATCATCCAATTCAAATTTCAAACCTCCTACAGCTACTGCCACCACCATTGATAATGATGATGATGATATAGAAGATGTAAAAACTTTAAAAGAAATGGGTTTTCCAAGAGAGAAGGTTATAAAGGCACTTGAAGATAGTGATTATGACCTTAACAAAGCAATACAGATTTTATCACCTAACAATTAAATAGAAGGCTGCTAAATTAAAAAAAAATAATTGAAATTATAATTTAATTTGTATTTATTGTAATGTATATTAACTAAACTGTTTTAGTAATAATATATTAAATAATATTTTTATTTAATTAAGATTAAGGTATAATTTTAACTTAAATAAAGATTTTTATGTATTAATTTTTTTTAAATTTTTTTGACTTTTTCCCTTTAGTTTTACTATTTTGTTTAGTCAGTTCTTTTTTCATAATTTCCATTGCTGTTTCGGAATGTTTACGTTTTTTTGTAGATTTCATATTCTTTACACTAACAATTGTAGATACATTCTTTTTCCCTGTCGCAATTACAGATTCTGCCGTATCCCAACCTTCAGATGGTTCTGTTATTGCGTATCTGAAATTAGAGAACATATAAACATATAAATAAATGTATATACATATGTATGAATTAAGATTTGTTAGAAAATAAAAAAACCTATATAAAATGATAACGATAAATCACTTTGATAAATCCAATGAATTAATCAATTCTCTTTGTTTTTCAACCATTTGATTCATGACTTCATTACCGGCTTCTTTTAAGTCTTCATCCAAAGTTTTTTGGATAGGATCCCACGATGAATCATTATCCTGATGATCTTCATCTTTGCTACCCTCTTCTTGATGATCAGCATTATTATTTTCATCGTTTTTGTTGTTCTTTATGACTTTTTTCTTTATTATAGTGGTTTCATCTGGAATTTCTTTTTGTATTTCTGTTGTTTCTAATGATCGAAAATGCAAAGAAAATTTTCTAATAATCTTTATAAAAAGAGCCAAGATTTGACTCGATGGTAATGATAATTCTTTCTAACAATATAAACACGCGAATATATAATAAATATTAATAAATTCAATTTTTATAATTAGTTAATTCATATTCAATTTGATTTTTTCATACCTCTAGATTATCTATACTTTTTCTTTGCAATCCTATGCCTAATAATATTGAGCTTTGGACACCAGAAAGCTTAATTTCTTTACTTAATTTGCGTCCAAAATATAAATTCGAAATAGTAGGAAGCAAGTCAATAATGACATGATAATCTAACATGTTACTTGAATATGATTCTAAACGTTTAAGATCATAAGCCGAAAAATAATTATCGAGAGACTTTTTATCAAACACTAAATAAATAAATCAACAAACAATTAATACAAATAATAATTATTTAATCAATTACAATCACAATTTTTTGGGACACCTACATTCTCTATTATCAGCATCAATATTACCGCCAGAAATATCAATAGCTTCCATAATACTCAATGCAAGTATACTTGTGAAATCACGAAACTGATATGATAATAAATTCAAAAATCTTTTGTAAAAATCTTTTGAAAATTCAGCCAACCAACTTGGATTACAAGTTGCAAAATCTTGGTTATCATTATTATCATTTTTAAGCGCTTTTAACATTACACACGTGTATTCACCGGTTAAATCGTTAGGAGTTTGCCTAAGATATAGTGGCACAAACCCGGCTCGTTTCCAAAATTTATGTAAAGCAGGAGTCAAACCATAAGAAACACCCAAATAGTCCAATCTAATAGGCCGTTTTTCTGAAAGTTTCAGAAATAACGGTGGCATTTTACATGGATCTCGTATTTTAATTTCTTCGTTGTGTAAATTGTCATTCTATATGATACATATAATATATAAAAATATTTAAAATAAATCACTGATCAAACTATCAATTGATTAATTAATTATATGAGAATAATTACTTCTAATTCCACATCATTCACTCTTACAATATCTTCTTGTTGATACCCGTCATTTTCATTCAAAGAGGCAAATTCACCTTGATAAAATGATGTCAATAATTCTATACTCCTTGAACCGTAACCCATCTAAAAATTTCAGTTCAAACAAGAAGAGATCTTTACATCTTATATTATTTCTACAAGATATTCTTAATTAGTAGTAGTGGTACCTTAATGTAATCAGGATGCGTTGCGATTCTGACGATTCTGGCGCCAGATAAACTTGCAAAATCATTATCTTGAAACTATTTATTAAATTTTAAAAAATTTTTAAAGACTAAAGATTAATCATTAATATGAGTATGTATATAAATAAAATTTAAAAAAAACCTGTTGAGAAACAAGCCAAGGTATTAAATCTCCACTAGCACGTTGACCTTTACTTAAGCTATTCAGAATAGATTGTTTAGATATTTCGCCTTCAAGACAAACCTTTATAGATACAAAAACTATAAATAATAATAATAATAAATTTTTCCTTTTAAATATATTGTTTCAATTACTAACTTGTATAACACACAAAGGATCGGGCAATGAGGCATTTCCTTCTTTTAAAGGAGGCAATAAAACAAACAAATGATGTGCTGGAGCATCTGACATTAATTGTAAGTCATTCGGTGAATTTTTATAATGACTAGCAACATAAAGCGCCATCATTCTTTGTAAGAAAGTTTCGGATACAGGGTGAAATGAAAATAAAGTATCTCTATTAACATAATATAAATCACATTGCTGAGGGTGAGGACAGCCTTGAATATTTTTAGAAATAATGGTGGCGTCCAAACATAAGAGTTTATTGAGCCATTTTTCAACTGGATCATTTGGTGCATAACGAATAGGTTCATCTAATTTAATTTCGCGTAAAATTCTACCACCAGCTGAAACACCATCCAAAACACCTGTTTGTTGACTTGATTTGGATTTTCCGTCTCTTCTCACAATTGTCAAATCTTCATTAATATTAGGCCTATTGTTCCCTTTTCCTATAAAACCTTTTGATTGTTCACGCAACTGTTGTATAAGTTTTAAAGATAAAGATCTTCCCGTACCCTCATAACCATTAATGGTTGATGCCATAAATATCAAATATGGTCCTAATAGATTTTTAACGAATGGTAAAGGAATGGCTGCTGCTTCGTCTATCACAACTATTTCAGCCTGACCTAAAACGTGAAAATCTTGTGGTTGAATATACTAATATATGCAAATATATTATATCAATAATCATATAAAATATATTAACATAAATATATATTAAAAATTTTGTTGGAATATTACTTGTATAATTTGACGATGTTGTTTAAATACATTAACTCGGACTATTGCTTTATTAAAATCAGGATTTGTAGATTGAATAATATCGTAATCTAAATGTTCCTCATATTCTAAAGCATCAAATCCTTTGAAAATAAATTCAAATAGGGTTTTTAAATTTTCAGGACTTGGAGAAGTCACAAATATATTTGAATATCCAGAAGCAATAGCAGAAGCAATTGCGACACCAAGTGCAGCAGATTTACCACGACCGCGAGAGGCTGTTAATGTAATTGTGGTTTTTAATGTTTTTTCAGATATTGCCTCTATAAATGTCAATATCGCTTTTGCTTGATCCAAAGTTTTTGCTGTATTAACCAAGCAACCAATTGGTTGAGTGTCTATTAAAGAATTTTTTAATTCTTTTAATTCTACTTGTTGTTCTGCTAATGATTCTTCGCTTAGTTTCGCTGGGATAGGTTTTACATTTTTACCCGCTGAAATCGGTAAAACATTTAATTCGTCATCAACTACAAGACAATTTTCACATGATCCGAGAGAAAGTATAAATCTTTCATTAAATCTTGCTATTACATCGTCATGAGATTCTGTTCTATATCGTGAATGGACATCCTGAAATCAAACATAATAACAATAACAACCATTATTAAATTATGATAAATAATAAAAAGAATATAAATAGCTACCATTGTCAATGTATATAATTGTTTAAGTGATCTCATTGTTTTTAATAACAATACTATAATTCCGCCACCTTCTACAGTCTCAATTGTTCGTGCCAATAAATTTGGTGTTAATGCTTCGAAATCCTATCGGGATAATTGTATAGATTATTGAAAAGTAAGCAAATCAATCAATCAACCAACCAATCAAAGTCCAATTACCTGCAAAATGCACATTCCGTATGTGTTTCCTAATATCTTGTGAGTTTCTTTGTAATAAGTGTATCGAATATTTGTAACTGAAATAAAAAGTTCAAATGGATCTTCCGTATTAAGTTCTCTTATGCCACGTTTAATCTCTTTTTTTATTTTGGCCTCTCTTTTTTTACGATGACTAATTCAACAAACGAATAATCGATTTATTAGAACCATATTAAAAAATATATTTAATTGTAAAAAAAATCACATGCCTACTAAAGCCTAATTCTTTTTTATAACACCATAAAACTGACGGTCTTGCAGTTACTTGAGCTTGTGATAATAACCAATGTAAATTTACAACCTTTCAAAGTAAGTTTCAATTAATATTGTTTATCATTGTTTATTTTTACATTATTAATTAAAACAAAAATACCTGATCTTTGCCTTTATCTCCAACTATTATGAAAAACGTACGAAATTTGTTTTGGACACCATTTTTTATTAGTGTAGGAATTCTTGAATCTATCGCTTTTTTAACCATTTTTAAAGATTTTTTTTTTTGATAATAATAAAAAATTATTGAATAAATTTTATTGGATGAATAATTTTTTATGATAATCAGATAATTTTTTATCATTCGAAAATGTCAAAATTCCAATTTTTCACTAAGCCAGTAGTAAGAAATTACAATTTAACTTTAAATTCAAAATCTTATGGTAAAAAATTTTTTGTACAAGAAGGTAATTATCACAACAGCATATATTATATTCAAAAAAGCCTGATAAATTTTATTTAAATCAGTTATAAAATAATTTTAAGCTTTTAAGACTGGGGAACGTTTACTTGGATTTTCTGTTGAACAGGTAAAACGAAAAAATGAAAACAATTAAATTTTATTATTATTGATAATCTTTAACTTGATGTACCATATACACGATATATATATATATATATATGTAAAGAATACATTTATTCCAGAGCTTGAGCTTACAGCGACAAGGCTACGACACGAATCAACAGGAGCGGAACATTTGCATATTTCAAGAGATGATAACAATAATGTATTTGGTATAGGATTTTCAACGCCACCTAAAAACAATAATGGTACACCTCATATTTTGGTAGTTACAAATTATTTAATAGTTTTTCACCCAAGATATCTTTTTTTTAAAGAAAAAAGCAATGCCTGGATTGTGATTTATTTTTATTAATTAATAATTAGGAGCACACAACGTTATGTGGCAGTAATAAATATCCTGTTCACGATCCATTTTTTAAAATGCTGAACCGTAGTTTAGCAAATTTTATGAACGCATATACAGGTAACTTTGACAAATTTTCGGACACCTTGACTGAACTAATCATAATTAAATAATATTCATTTAAGCAGCAAGTGATTATACCTTGTATCCGTTTTCCACTACTAATAAGCTCGATTATGAAAATCTAAGAGATGTATATATGGATTCAACTTTTCATCCTATCCTAAGAGAATTAAATTTTAAACAAGAGGGTTGGAGGCTTGAAAATCAGGATCCACAAGGTGTCATGAGTTATTTAATTAAACTTATTATATTCATGTATTTGTATTATTTATATTTATTTTCAATGAAAAAAGAGAGAATAAATATTTAGAGTTTAAATTATTTCATTTAGATAGTTCAACCCCACTACAATTCAAAGGAATCGTATATAATGAAATGAAAGGACAAATGGTATATGTATTATTGATATTAATTTTATTTATTAATCTCAAAAAAAAAAATTCATATATTTATTATAATCAATATATAAAGTCAGATGCGGGGTACCTTTTTTGTTCAAAAGTTCAACAATATATGTTTCCCAATACAATATATGGTTACAATAGTGGGGGCGATCCTAAATATATAACAGATATAACCTATGATGAATTGAAACAATTTCATAAATTTCATTACCATCCCAGCAATGTAAAATTCTATACATATGGTAAAAATTCATATTTATTTTAAATACAAATGTATAATTATAACATTAAAAAAAAGAAATTCGTTTTTTTTAAAACAAATAGGTAATTTTCGATTGGAAGATCATTTATATGCTATTAATAATAAAATTAGCAAATTTGATAAAGTAACACTGGATGAAGGAAATAAAGTTGTCGAACCCTTTAATTCACCGCGAAGGATTTCGTTTGACGGACCTTTAGATCCATGTAAGAGAAATTTATATTTTAATTGTAGTCAATAGAATGATAAAAATTATTTAATCAATTGATTGATGATTATTTACATTGAAGTAAATAATCCTGAAAAGCAAGCAAAAATGTCAATATCTTTTTTAACCAATGATATAAAGGTTAAATTTTAAATTTATGGTTTACCGTTAAACTTTTATAAATTATTATCAAATAATATTATCTATATATTTTTTTTACTGATTTATGCGCAAACACATGTATATTTATTTATTTTAGGATGTTTTTGATACATTTGCATTAAAAATTTTTTCCTATCTTTTATTGGAAGGACATGCTTCACCGATGTATAAAGCATTGATAGATAGTAATATTGGGTCAGACTTTTCGGAAAATACAGGCTATGATCCTTCAGTTAGGTAAGTTAAAATTATTATCACGATAATCTTATAAAGTTATCTATATCTAAAAATAATCTATATTGTTATATTTGTCAAAGAACAAGTTATTTTTCAATAGGTCTTCAAGGAATGAGATTACAAGATGTAGAATTAGTAAGTTAATTTTTTCATTACAACTTTTTTTAGTACGCAATGTAATGGATGTCATATAATATATTTCATTTCTTTTTATTAAGGCAGAAAAAACAATTAAAGATGTATTGGAAAATGTATACAATCATGGATTTGATATGAAAAGAGTGGATGCGGCTATTCATCAAACAGAGCTAGGGAAAAAACATGTAACTTGATAATTATTACAAGTCTTAATTTTTGGTTAATTAAAAATTCATTTATTTTTACTAATAATTATAAAATAGAAAACATCGGATTTTGGTTTGAATTTAATGCATGGATTAAGTTCAGGATGGTTTAATAATGCAGATCCCATCGAAATTTTACAGATTAACAAGGTAATTATATGTGTAAAAGCTTTTTTTTTTGTTTTGTTAGTTATGTTTTGAAACTTATTCCTTCCTTATTTTATAATTTAGAATCTCGATAAATTGAAAGGAAAAATAAAGTCAGAACCATTTTTTCAGAATCTAATTTCAAAATATTTTTTGAACAACCCTCATACTTTAATCTGCATAATGAAGCCAAATCCTTCCTTTTCAGAATCCTTAAATAATGAAGAACAAAATAGACTACAAAAAATTGTTTCAAAATTATCAAATAGTGATAAAGACATCATTTTTAAGCAAAATTTGGACTTAATTAAAAATCAAGAAAAAAAAGAAGATATATCAGTGTTGCCCACATTAAAAATTTCAGATATACCAAAAGAAATCAATAGATTTGAATTAATGTTCAATGATATTAATGATGTCAACGTACAATGGAGAAAAGCCTCCACTAATGGAATTACTTATTTTAGAGCTATTAGTCAATTAGATGGATTACCTAATGAATTAAGATTATATTTGCCTTTGTTTGCTCAGGTATTGTGATATACTTGTAAATTAATACTTTAATCAAAACCAGAATTATATAATGTGAATACTGTTATCAACTTGCTTTTTATTATTCAATTAGTCATTAACTTCTTTAGGAACAAAATCAAAAAGTATGGCCGAAATTGACGACGATATCCGTCTTTATACAGGTGGAATTAACATGTCTACATTTTTGTCAACAAATCATTCAGGTAATAAATAAAGTTATCATACTTTCATAACATGTCTTTGGTATTATTATAATTATTTATTTAATATTACGATAGACCTGAATGAATATGATGATGGTTTAGCAATAGCGTCTCATAGTCTTGATAGGAATATCAATCATATGTATGATTTTATTCGATATTTAATACAAGAAACAAACTTTGATAATGTTGCAAAACTAAAATCTATTATTTATTCTGTAAGTTATTAGATTTTATCACTATAGTTATCATTCAAGTATTAACATAACTTTGATACATTTTAATTATCCAGAATGCAACAAACATGCCAAATGTTGTCGTGGAATCGGGCCATGAGTTTGCAAAAACTTATGCCGCCTCAACCTTGACTCCTTCCTTGGTATTAACTTTGTTATTAATGTTAAATTGCACCTTTAAACCTTTTATCTAAATATATATAATTTAAAAATAGAATTTGACAGAAATATATGGTGGTATGACACAAGTTAATTTCATGAATAAGTTGGCATTATTGGAAGATTTTCAAAATGTTACCGAAAAATTAAAAGTAATCTAAAGGATAATTTTTTTTTTGCATTAAAAATAAGATTTAATAAATATTAGTTATTTACATTATCTTTTTTTTTTTTTTTTTTAATATAGGAATTGTCATTATATTTTTTTAGTAAAAATTCACTGAAAATATCGATAACATGTGGTGAAGAAGCTGTAAATCAAAACGAGCATAATTTATCTAAATTTTTAAATGGTCTGCCAACAAATAATAGAAAATCGAGCTCAGAAAAGGTAAATTAAGCGAAAGAAATTTAACAATTAATAATTTATTTATTTATTTATTTTAATGTCTGTTTTAAAGGGTTGCATCAATTAATATTAAATTTTATAACTAGTTCGAGTTTCAAGCAAAGAATGAAAAAGCACTGTTTCAATTACCATTCGCTGTAAACTTTTCAGCAAAATGTTTTAAAGGTGTCCCATTCACTGATTCTGACGGAGCCAAATTAAGTGTATCGTCTTTATTTATAAATTTTCTAATTCAAAGATGTATGTATGACTTTAACATATGCACTAATTATTTAATAACTTTTAAATTAGGTTTTATCAGCATTAATGAGGGCTCATTATTTACATCGAGAGATCAGAGAGAAAAATGGCGCATATGGTGGTGGTTCAACTTATAACAGTCAAACAGGAATTTTCTCTTTTTTTTCTTATCGAGATCCTAAAGCATTCGAAACATTGAACACTTATGCAGAATCAGTTAATTGGTTGTTTGAAAGAAAATTCTCAAAACAAGTAATAATTTATATACTTTATATAATTTTCTATATGTTCATGTGTTTATTATCTAATAATTTCTCTGTAGGAATTGGATGAAGCAAAATTATCATTATTCCAACGTATAGACGCTCCAATAAGTGTATCACAAGAAGGTCTTGTGTATTTCACCGATAAAATTACGGACGATCTTAGACAAAAGTATTTAACACATTTATTCACTCTTTAAATTTATAAATAACTTTGGTTTTAATTCTTTTTTTTTTTTTTTGGTTTGTAGGCGGCGTGAACAATTATTATCTGTTACTGAAGATGATGTAAAAGAAGCTGCTTATAAATATTTGAAACAACAGGATGAAATGAAATCATATTCAATTGCTATAATTGGCGGTAGTGGTGAGGAAACTCAAAAAATAAACGAAATTAACAAAGAGTCATCGGATTGGAAGATTTATGATTACACAAGCTAATTTGTGTTGTAATAACTATGGTACTGAGAAAATAGATAGATAAAAAGTTTACAGAAAGTTGCCTCGCCCCTTCCAGACCAGTTCTTTCTTCTGTACAATTGGGCCAATATCAATATTAATAAAATAAAATTGTGTGCCCAGGAATCATAAAATATACGGTACCTTAGCAAAAGTTTCGGACACCCTAAATTCATTAATCACTCAATTACATAATAATTGCACAAAAAAATCATATCAGAATATAGCATAGGTTTTGAAAGTCATGCATATAAAATTGCTCTAAAGCCTATATAATAATGTGATTTGAGATTGTAAAACCTATGGGCATCATATTAGGTCCCTAACTGTAATCCTAATACTGACCCCTATTCGTAAATCGTAAATCCAAAATTACGAATTTCAAATATTTGAATTTGTAACAAGTAATTTGTTGTTTCAGATATTCAGATATTCGTAATTATTTCAAATGCTTGTAATCATTTAAATTACGTATGTTTATTTCGAACGCTCATAATTATTTCAAACATTTATTCGTAATTTTGATAAATTTTGTAAAATTACTAAATTATATTTACTATTAATATAAAAGAAAAAACTCATATTCCATTTGGATTTTGAGAAGACACTTTTACTTGAACTTGGCACGTTCTTACACCTCCATCGTTACTAAAGTGTTGCCAAATGAAGCTCTCACGAGGCCTACCTTTCTTATCATATTTTTTTGACTGGTGATTGATGATAATGGTTGTCATAAACAAGGGACGATGATCTTCGGTGTTAACAGAAAAAAAAACATAATAATAATGTGAAGAATTATATCCAAAATTGGTCAAGTGTTGAATATCCCTCTATTTTATAAAAATCATGCCTCGTTTTTAGTTATTATCACTTGAAAAAAGAAAATAAAGGGTTTAATCTTTTATATTCATCTATAACATTTTTTATCCAACCTTCAAGCAAACGAAAGAATATCTAGCAAATCACAAGGAGTTCTACTCATCGTCACATAGATTTGTCCTGGTGCAAACCTATCGTCAAAGTCACATGCGACAGTGCCAGTAAATGGATTATTTTTCATGATGGAGTAATTTCGTTGTTCTTCCCTTTACAAGGAAAGCAATTAACAGGTCATGCAATTAGGATCTTCACTTAACCTAATCCAAAGTATATACAATAAAAAATCATCGTGAGGGTGCAACAGGGGCACATCCAACCTACACTTCCTGGTCATAAATATAAGGACACTTGCAGATCATCGGAAATAATAAACATGAAAAAAAAATAAAAAATTTATTATCCTAACCACATTTGCTTATTAAGTAAAAACTCATCTCCATATCAAATAGTATAATATAATGAAGTTTCGCCGCATATAAATAAACATTTGTTGTTTTACGAACCTTAAAAAATAAAAAAGAATTTTTCGGAATTTTCAAAAAAATCTTCGCCTCGAAAATTGACTGCAATGGCAAGTTCTAACGACCTTTGTGGTATAAGTAAAAAATGCGTCTTATGTTTAAATCTAGTTACTTCTAAAATTCTAGATCATTTGGTAAATTAATTACCAAGATGTCATATAAAATTCTCAAACGAAAAAAATCACATTTTATTTTTTTAAAGAGAACTTAAAAAATGCCCAAAGCTATTCAATTATCTGAATTCAAACATGGAGAAATCGTTGGCTTAAAAAAAAGCCAATTTTTCTTATAGAGAAATAGCTTGTATATTAAATAGATCCAAAAGTGCAGTCAAAAAGATTGCTAATGATTATTTTTCAAAAAATAAAACAACTGCAGCTCTTAGACCTGGCAGACCTAAAAATTTATCAGAGCATGATGAAAGACAACTTATGAAAGCAGTAAAAAAGGATACTAAAACAACTGCTTTTAAATTAGTCAAGAGTCAAACATTATAGCAAGTGAGAAGACTATCAGACAAACATTACATTCTAAAAATGTTTATGGAAGAAAAGACCTCTTGTTTCTGATGTAAATAGGAAAAAAAGGTTATACTGGTGTCATGCAAGAAAAAATTGGAGTAGTAATGAATGGGATAAAATAATATTTAGTGATTTGAGTTGTTTCAAAAAGATTCAAATGATTGGGTCTGGAGGAAGCCAGGGGGAAAATATAATAAAGAAAATTTAAGTCCAACAGTAAAAAAATCTGATGGAATTATGGTTTGGAGATGTTTTACAAGAGAAAAAATGGGTCCATTAGCATTAGTTGAAGGTAAATTAAATGCAATTGGTTATAATAAACTTCTTGCAGAAAGTTTACTATCTTATATTAATGAATTAAGGAGAAGAATCGTGGTGGTGATGGTGGTGGCGATGGTGATAGTGATGATGATGATGGTCGTGGTTGTAGTCATGTGTTTACTTTTCAAGAAGATAATGCACCATGTCATAGCAAATCAATGGAAAGAAGAAAATCATATTATGGTTCTCCCTTGGCATGCTCAAAGTCCAGACCTCAATCCTATTGAAAATTTATGGCAGGGTTTAAAAAGAAGACTTAGAATGAGAAACCCAAAACCAAAAAATAAGACAGAACTATTCAATTTATTAAAAGAGGAATGGTTTAACACTATCTCAGAAAGAATTAATAGATTAATAGATAGTATGCCACAAAGGGTGGATGCTGTTTTAAAAAGTAAAGGAAACCTGACAAGATACTGATTTTTTTTAATAAAATACAATCAATTTAAAACAGTTTCATATATTTTTTGATGTCTTTTATGTTTCAAATTGGTGA
>CAJVPN010001074.1:0-17868 GCA_910592215.1 Entrophospora candida
CTTTGACATGATTATTTATTTATTTTAAACTGTTTAATCCAACTTCAAAACTTAAATGAAAATATATAACAAATAAATAGAACATTTATTAATCATATAACAAATTTTTAAATGAAATTAACATGATGATGATAGAAGACAGTGGATCAACTCACCCTGTAATTATTCAAACCTCTTCAAATTATACAGTAAATTTAGAAGAAAAAAATCATCTAATGTTCCATAGTTCAGTCAAAAAGCTATATGTTAAGAATTGATAGAACTTTGAAAATATCCAAATCATCTGATAAACAATGGACTCACAAGACAGTACATAAATTCTTTGCAGCGCGTTGTAATTATTCGCAATCGTTTGCAACAGCATTGTAATTATTTGTAGCGACATTGTAATCATTTGCAACGATCGTTGCAATCTTTTGTAACAGTGTTGTAATTATTCACACTGTTATGGAGATAATATAATTGTTCTTTGGAAGTTGTAATAAAGCAAAAAATATTACAACAAATAAAATTTTCGTTGTATTTCAAATGACCGTTAGCATTTTTATAGCTTCCATAGCTATATACTACTACCTTTGTGTGAATTTGGTATTAGTATATATCCGTATTAAGGTTTCTGGACCAAATTATTTTTGGAAAAAAATAAGTAGCATTGGCAATAGTTTGGGCTTCTCAATATTTTTACAAGAATGAGCATGAAAATATAAAAAATTTCGGCTATTAATAAAGAATAGTTTGGGCCTATAAAAAATCAATTTTTTTACCCAAAGTATTTCTCCACCACATAATTACACCAGACGAAAAATTGGACTTGACTCGATTTTTTTTTATCAAACAAATTGTTCAAATTCCTTTTTGACGCATTGTTATTATTTTTTTGTCGTGATCTGCATTATTGTACTCACAATAGTAATGTTTTCTTTTGTCTTGCTGGGTTACAAGTACGCCCTATGATAAATACAGAATGGTTTTTTATTATCTTAACTTATATAATGTCATTTGAAAACTTATTAACACCAAAGAGAAAAGGATCCGTATATAAAATTTGTCATGAAATGTATAATGATGCCATGGTTAACTTTGACAGAGAAAGTAGAAAAGACTATTTTTTTTCACTAGTCAAAAAAAGCAAGGAGCTTTCTGAGAATGAAAAAGAATATTGTAGAGAAAAGTTTATTTACGATTTTGAATTACATGATGCGATAAACAAAAAAGGCCAACCAAAAGAATGTAACAAGTGTAAATCAACCAGATATTCTGATAGGTTCTGTGAAAATTGCATCAGCTTGCAATTACAGAGTCTGTTTGACACTTGGACATCTGGCAATAACTTGGTTGATGAATTCATTCAACAATGTCAAATGCTCTCGTCTTTGCCAACTCATATTTTAGAATGGATACCTTTTGAACAATTTGAAGACATTGCAAAATTAACAGAAGGTGGGTTTAGTTCAATTTACACTGCCACATGGACAAGAGGAAAAATATTTGACTATGATGAAAATAACAATGAGTTTATTTATCATGGGGCTCAAAGTATAATATTAAAATCTTTAAATAACTCAAGTAATATAGGAAAACCATTTTTTGATGAGGTTAGTAGTAGCAAGCAAGCTTTTATTTAAAAAAAACAATAATGTGTCATATTAATGTTATTAATTATTTTTTATTTTTTTTTATTTTCAGGCATTGAATTATTGCAAAATTAAGTCAGAAATGATTGTTTACTGTTATGGTATTACTAAATTCCCAGATGGGGCAGTCAATGGAAATTATGCAATGGTTCTTAATTATCATAATGAAGGAAATTTAAGAGATTATTTACAAAACCATCATTCTAGTTTAAAACTTAAAAATAGAATCATAATCCTTAGAAGTTTATGCAATTCATTGTATTGCATACATAAAAAAGATTTAGTCCATTGTGATTTACACAGTGGTAATATATTAATAAGTGGAAGTGGTAGTAGTCACATCACAGACTTGGGATTGTGTGGACCAGTTGATGAAAAATCATCAAATAAAATCTATGGAATTATATCATATATTGCGCCTGAGCTATTTAAAGGTCAAAAGTATACAAAGGAATCAGACATTTATAGTATGGGGATGTTAATGTGGGAAATATTTGCCGGTCACCCACCATTTGATGATAGAGCTCATAACCATTGTTTAATTTTGGATATATGCGAAGGTTTGCGACCACCGTTGTTACGAGAAATGCCTGATGATTATGCAACAATGATGCAGAGGTGTTGGGATGAAGATCCGTCTAAAAGGCCAATCATTCTAGATCTTGGAGAATTTGCTGATAACAAGTTGGAGGAAATTTATAAACACGAAAGTTGGAATTGGAAGAACAAGAATAAAATTATTAAAAGATTACTCAGCTTCTCCAAAAATAATAAGCGTGCAAATAGTGGCAGTAATAATATTAGTAGTAATTTAAGGCAAGCGCATGAATCACATTCATTAGCATTCCATACAAGCAGAATATTAGATGCTGAAATCACTAAATATAAAAGTTTAAAAAGTAATGATAGTTTAATAACTGATCTTGATATTAATTTTTTCTGAAGAATTTTTAAATATTGATTTTAATAAAGATGAAATAAAATTTTATCAATGTTTAATGAAAAATACTAATCATTAATTTTATAACAAATTAAGTTTTAATAATATTAGATTTGCAAAGGATTGAAAGGGTGAGATTGACGAGATTGAAAAATCGGTGAATTAGGAGAAATGGAAATTTTTAATAGCATATTTTCTAATTCATTTTTTAAATTATAAATATTAAATTTAGGTTATAACCGCACAATTGACAAATTATTAAATCATGCATTTTTATAAATTAAGTTTTTTATTTTTTTATTTTAAAAAAATCATATTAATATTATTAATTAATTAATTAAAAACCTAACAAAATAAATAATAAAAATTTAAAAATTACAATTTTGTGTTACAAAATAATAAATAACAATCTAATCTATTATAAAATTTAATGATAAATATTTCTACTTGTTAAATATATATTGTTTATCATCATTAGAATTATAATTTTTTCGCTCCTAATACACCACCTCTTTTCTTTTGTTCTCTTAATTCAGCCATTTTCTATTATATGAAAAAGTCGAATAATAAATAAAAAAATAAATACAAATTAATTAATCAAAAAGAAAAACAACTTACTTGTCGCCTTTCTTCTTTTTTACGATTAAGTTCTGCTGCCTTTTCTTCTCTCGATAAAATGGTTGATGATGATGACGATGATGTGCTATGAACAGGGCTAACTGATCTGGTAGATGCTGGGGTTGAGGTTTTAGAAGAAACGTTCCAATCGTCACCCCAACCATCATCATTACCCCAACCATCATCATCTAAATCCCAGCCATCAGATGGATGTACTAAAACATAAATATAAAGGATGTTATTAATATGTGTGAAAGAGAGAAGAAAAGAAGGAAAAAAGATGCAAGTTATAGTTAGTTACATTTTGATGTTGGATTTAATTTCATCGAGGATGACGCAGCTGTTATTCCTGAACTTGTTGATGATTTGTCATTAATAATAGACAGCGTGCTATTATTACTTGAGGATGATGATGTATTATAATTATTTGAAAGTGTATAATTATTTGATGTGTTATTATGATTTGAAGTTGTATTGTAATTTGAAGATGAAAGTGATGGTGAAGGTAACGGTGACGGTGGTGCTGGCGGTGCAGTAATTTCACCTTCAATATTACCACCTACAATCTTTATTTATTTCGAAAAAAAGGAATCCATATCAATAAATTTATACTTTTTTTGTTATTTAACCCCCGTTTATTATCATTTGTTTACCTTTTTTGTAATAGAAGTTACAGCCCATCCAGCTAAACTTTCTGCGACACTAGCAGCAGAACCCGCAACACTTGATGCAAATGCAATTGAAGAATTTTGTGTAGTTTCTGTTGATGATCCATTACCATTATTAGTAGCAGTGCCAACGTTCGTGTTAATAATTGCAGCGTCAGGCTACATATATGATGATTTATAAAAATCAATAATTTAATAGAGCAATGAATGAATGAATGAGTGAATGATATTTATATTAATATATGTATGTATATACCATCGATTCAACCAATTTTTCTAATCTTTTGATGAATACATCAACTGTTTTAAATGCTTGTAGACGAACAGATCTATGAATAAATAAATAAAGACAAGTTAGGTAGGTATATATACGAGAGGTCCGATAAATGAAAAAGTTTTAGAGAGATGGTGTAGATTAAAAACTGACTTCACTTTATCGACCAAAACTAATGATATACAGGGCAATATCTTGGTCGCACAATCAGTTGCATCGTAATAATCGGAAGTTGCTTTTTAAAAAAAAAATTTTCGTATAATGTTTAACAAAAATCAAAAGATTTAGATAATTAAATTCTGTATGTTTATATTCGCATTTACCAACTAGCGCAACAAGACTTGCTGATCTAGCATAAGGAAAAGGATCTCTTAAAGCTCTTGTAAATGCTGAAACCAAAACTTTTTTTTGTGTCTATATAAATGTGTATATAGGTAAGTTTATGTTGTATGGGGGTTTGGTTATTTGAAAATTCATTTTATATTAATTGATTACTTACACTTTCATTCAAATATTGACTAATTTTTCCTAAACAGATTGTAGTATTTGTTCTGATTCCAGGTTCTTCGTCCAATTGTAATTTAGCCAAATAACGTAATAAATCATTATTAATCACTCTTTCTGATAACTTTAACGAGAAAAAAAAGATTATAATAATATTATGGTAAAAAACAATAATTAATACATACGTACATATAATATTTGCTATACTTGTGATAAATACATAATAAATACCTTGGGAATTAGCAAAAGAATAGATTTGACAGTGCTCTCTCTAATAATTGGTTTAGTATCTGTAAACCCTGTAACCTATTAAAAACAATTAATTTTTAATCAAATGATCTATAAATAAATTTACATAAAAAATTTTTTTTTAAAAAAACCTACCACATTAAAAAAAATCTTATCATTAACTATTTTACTGCTCAAACGATCAATAAACGATCCTAAATTCTCAAGCAAACTCAAACGTATTGCTCGATCAGGTATAGCAAACATTTTAACAAGTGCAGTTACCACTATTTGTTCATATTCAGTATCATCAAGCGTATTCCCTATTTTGATTATGGGAGGTAACACCTTTGCTCCACCTATAAATAAATATTAAATTTTTTTTTTTGCAAAAGAAATTTTGAAAAAAAGGAAAAAAAAATTTTTTTTTGATTTAATTAATTTAATTACCAGAACCAAACTCCAAAGCATTGATTAATTCGGGTAATATTTTGTATTTACAAATATCTTCGGGAATCTTATCAATAGAATCATTTAATTTTCTATATATTCAAAAAAATCAAAAAAAAAAAAAGAGAAATTTAATTTAAATTATAAACAAAATTATCATTAATTATATGTAATTGTTGAAAATTACTTGTAAAATAGATCCTTTTCCTTTTGTTCTTTGATATTCATATTTTCTAAAAATAAATTTATTTGTATTAAGTTATTTTGAAAACATCCACCATCTTCCATTCCTTCTTCAAGGAATTGGGAAATATTTAAACGTATTTTAGGATTTGTTTGTGTCAATTTCTTGAAACTTGAATGAATATTCTAATAATTATTACAATAATGGTAACGATAGAAGATTTAATTTTATGCATAAAAATTATAATAATAATAATAACAACAACAACAGCAATCATTGTCTATTAAATTATGACAATTAACCTGTGGAATCGAGCCAATGTTTGAGAGCTGATTTGTTGATGAGAAAGGACCATTATAAATTTCGTAAATTAAAGTTCCATAATTCCATGAATCAGCTACCCCAACATCAAAACTGACCTCAAATTGAAAAGACGTAATTTATAATTTATTAGTTCAAGTACATTTTAGTATTACGCATATAAAAATATATGAAAATATATGAAAATATAAATATGGGAAATCGGCATACTCTTTCAAAACATTCCAAGAACTTTTTGATATTTCAGGAGAAGCATATTTGGACGAATCATAAACTAAACCACCAAATGTCTGATAATTGTTATTTTAAAATATTAATAAATTAGTTGATAAATATTATGTGTATGATTATTATGAAACCTACATATATGATAGGATTTTCTTCTTTTGAAGAGCTCATAAGTTCAAAACCACCCAATTTCCATTCTCCAGCTTTATTAGTAAATATCGATGAGACACGAACATTTCCATGAATAATAGAACAATCACCATTTAAAAACTTTAATGCACTCTACCAAATTGTAAAAATAATAATAATTAGTAACATTATTAATTAGGATCCAAGTGCAAGGAATTGGTTAAGTCACTAATAAATGAGAATCATTATACATACTGCTACTTTATATAAACCCCACAATGTCAACTCATTAGAATTATTATTCAATTGTGCTTGTAAAGGTGTTACTTTTTCAGTAACGATATAAATATAAGTGTCTGTCTAAAAAGAAAAATATGAATTTATAGTAAATAATGTATTTATATATATATATATGTGTATTGAAAATCAATATAGATATTTTAAGAAAAGTGATTTTACGTCTACACCGTCTATATATTTTAATAAATCAGGATGTCTAATAGTCCTAAATTTTTTAAAGGCATTTCGAGCCAACGGCAACCGATCTTTTTGTTTAACACAATCAAAAGCAAAAATTGATACAGGAGTTCCATCATCCTACAAAAAAAAAGAAATTTGTTTTATTTTTTATTTTACGTTTAATGAAAACAATGTTAATCTTGGGGAAATTTTACTTTTTTTGTTCCATTGTGTAATGACCAAATTGTCAAACCGTCAAACGAATCAAGTTTATCAGTAATGTTATAGGGAAAAGATGGTATTTCTGTTCCAAGAACAACGCGTGATAGTGTAGATTTTAAATAATCCATTCTTAAAAAATTTGAAGATATTATATTAGAATGCTAAATTTGATTGGTAATAATTTTCATAAATGACAATTTGTGGCTTGTCAAAAATTTTGTGTGGCTTCTTTTTTAATTTGTTGTCGTTATATTTAAAAAACAATTTAAATAATCCAACTTATTTTCATTCTTTTTTTTATCCTTTTGTTCCGCTTAAATCACTCATAAATTCCTAATACATACATAAATCTATTTATTCAATATTATTGCGAAAAAAAAAATTCATGGCTACAACAAAATTAGCAAGTAAACTTACAGATTTTAGAACTGCAGCAATAACTAACCATTGGAACGATCCACCCGAAAAGGTAAAAAAAGAACATTTTGCTGATAAAATTATACGAGATGCATAATAAATAATATTTATTAATTATAAATAACATTTGTTAGATATTCAATAAAGAAGTTATTAAACATGATAGACAATATGGAATTTCACAAATTACAGTTATTTTAAGAAAATTATTAAATGATTGTAAACAATTTTTTGTTACGGTAATTATCATTGAGCCAAAAAGATTTTAAATGTGAGATTCTTTTAATGTCCAAGTACGAAATAACTAATCGGAAATTTGATTATTTAAAATTAACAGGGGATTGATAAACGTATTTTAGTTGACACAGAGAAAAGAATAGATTTGTTATTTGAGAAATTGGAAAAATATGAATTACCAGAAAATGTTATTGTGAAATTGAGTCAAATATGTGAATGTACGTTGAAATTTAATTTTTATTGTGCATTCAAGAGTTTATGAAAATTTAATCTAAAAATTTTTACAGGTTTAGAGTCTCGGGATTTTGCTAATGCTTTAACAATTCAAGGTAATCTGATGACAACAGATTTTGAAAAAGAAGGAAAATGGTTATTGGGAATTAAAAGATTAATAGATTTATATAAAAAAAAAGTTTAATTGGTCTATTTTTATTTATTTATACATCTAATAATAATATGTATTAATATAATAAAATTATTTTTTTTTATTTTGAAAATAAAATAATATTTGTGTTTTTTTACTAGTGGATAAAGGTTTTCAAAGGTTGTTCCAACTTTGAAAATCTAATTTGTACTAATTAATATTAATATTATCATTATTATATAAAAACAATAAATAATAATCTATCCAATAGCATATTTTCAATTTCATCAGCTTTAATTCTTTTTCCTTTACTATTGTGAAACAACGACAAACATACTTACTTAATCAACCTATTAATTAAGTAAAAAAAAATGAAGTTCTAACTTACCTTTATTAATACCAATATTTAAAACTTCATCGGATAACTGTGCAATATCAATATCATTTAATGTCTTTTGATTTTTAGATTTATGCAATTTCATCACCTGATGTTCTGCTTGCATGACAACAAGTAATCATTTTCATACCTATAAAAAACTATCAGGCATTGTGAAAAATGATCTTTTCCGCTTTCTTTACCAGATAAGATGTTTACTATAGATTTCATTTATAACTCCAAATTTGAAGGACTATATGTTGGAAATGATAGGCTAATCTTACATTTTAACATGGAAAGTTCTCAATCCTATTAAACAGCTCATAAAACATCGAAACAAGGTCAAAGAACCTCTTTTACCCTATATTACTTTGCATTTTATTACCTGCGGATTCCTGATTCGCAATAACGACTGTATTAAAGTTATATATAATAATAATAATAATAATAATAATACATGATGGCGAAATGGTTTCGATAATCAAGACCTCAACGTTTCAAATCTAACCTATATATATAATAATTTTCTAGAAGTTTATCTTTTAAAAAATAGTGCATTTTTTTTCTCTAATTTCAATGAAGCAAGTAAAAACTAGGAGATATAGATATTTAAAAAAAAGAAATGCTGTTATGGACTTTCAGGTCTTTTTGAATTGATTTCGATTTTTCACCAAGGGCATTTCGATTATAATCAATTCCTAACAATTCTGTAATTAGTAAAACATTAAAATATTATTATCCTGAACTTAGCCTATTGGATTAATTACTTATTGGACGGTTTGTATAGAACTATGTTTGCAATTTCTTTTATTTGACAAACATTATTTAATGTTTTGATTCTGCTAACTTTCAGAAAAATCACCACAAAGTCAGTCGACAATGACGATTATGTGACTTATTTTTTTGTTGGCTATTCTTGCTTTAGTTGATTGATTTCATTTGGCTTTTTTTTCAACGATATTCTTTTTAAATTTTCAATTTCCTGTTCTCCCACTCTTTAAAAGGTTTATTCTTCTCTTCATTCAATAAGGGTTGGCATCGGACATAGTGGACATTATCCGATGTTCAACAGTTGTCAGTTGGACACGGACATTGGATATGTATTGGACGTGTCCACAAGATGTATTGGACAATTTCCAACATTATCATTGATTCAATTGCTCGTAAGACTATATATATATATATGATATTGTGTAAACTTACAAACCTTGTTGTAAGTTTTACATCAAATCAATAAAAAATAAAATCTTTTTTTTTCTTTGATATTTGTTTTGTCTCTTCTCTTCACTGTTCATGAGACCACAGTAACTAGAACTGGTTGGTTCTTTTTAAGGTTTCTACCAATATATCTAGGATTGGATCGATTCAAACTCCACCTCAAACTCCAGTTGAACCGTTGTTTGAATTAATAATATTTGTTATTCTAAAAATTTTCTTTTTTCTAGACAAAAGAATCGGAACGCGTGTTTTTGTTAATTGCGCAAAAACGTACATAATAATGATAACAGCAACTCATTAAATTTATACCATGTGTAGCTTAGGTTTGATGTTTCAAATTTATTTTCTATGAAAATTATCCTTCTTGTTATTTATAAGCTACGTGAAGATAGTAAAGTAAAACTTGTTCCTCAAGATTTGAAATCTTTACGTAATTGACTTGTTGAACTTTAGGAATATTTAAACAAGAATGTCATTCCTCCAGCTGATTTCATATATAGTCAAATATTTATATTCGTAAAGCTATTGCTTCGTATAGTAGCTTTTTTAGGACCTTTGCATGTATCACTAAATACTAGAGAATCAACAATGAAAAATATTTTTATCACTTACACCTCTCCATGGTTGGTAACAGTTATTATTGTGCATTTAGGTAATATTATACCAGCAACATTAGATATTTTGGAAACAATATTTCGACTTTTGACTATAATGTAGCAATTTGGGGAGAAAAATTATGATAGGATGATGATGGCTTTTATCTCTAATGTTCTTCATTGGACATCCCATGTATACTATTTTATCTGAGAATTTAATGAATATTTGGTAGAAAATTTTCATAGCCTAATTTGTCAACATACTGTGGGTAAAAGTTATAATCCAAAAGGATTGAAGTGTGATGCAATACCCATTGAAACAAACAGCTCTTTTCCTTATTGATTTTTTTCAAAAAATTTGGCTTAATTCAACATCTTCGCAATTTACATCACAATTTACAATCACTTCAATTCCCAATCAATTTCATTGATATTAGGACATTATTGGTAATTTTACCCATCTTTTCGATTTTTGTGATAATATATATTTCATAAAGATAATATGAGACACTGTTGCTCGTGGACGTTTTACTTTTTAGTCAATATGTGTGGTAGTCAAAAATATATTTTTTAATTTATTGTTACTATTTCTTAAAATTTACAAATAAATTTTCGAGAACACAAGTATAAACACTTTTTTAACTCAATTATTTAATAAACCGCTGTAATATTAATAATGAATTTATTGCAATATCATTAACAAAATTTTCATTTTTTCTTTAGACCCAGGATTATTAAAGCTAACAAACACTACTGTAGTTCGTCGTCGAACTAAAAACAAAAAAATTATATTAATATATAGTCGATCCCTGTACCCTAAATTTTACAGGGAATTTTAAAAAAGGACAGGGTACATGTCACATGTATCTTGTCTGCGTCATCCCTGTCCCCTGTCCTTTTTGTTATTGTGTGGTGCGACTATATAAATTATGCGTGCGCGTGTTTGTTTATTTTAAAATTCGATCATATACATTCATTCTCTTTGAGATAAATTCTTGGTGTAAAGATTGCATTCATTCTTTAGATCCGAAAGAAGACATAGAAAGAGATGGTGAAAACGTTTAAAAATGGCAGTATATCGATTTTTTATACGTATCTTTGCTATAAATCACTAAATATGTCTACCTTTGTTCAATCAAACGAATTTGCTATTCTTTGGGAATTCTTAAAAAATGAACCGTTGGAACGATCATAATAATCTAAGCTTTTGTACTTTTACAGATGCATGAGCTCAAAACGTTAATGGATCCCAGTTTATTTCGTAATAAATTTAAGGAGTAAACGGATCGGAGAGTAGGAGCTGAACGTACTATAAACAATGTAAAAGATAAATTGAAGGTATTTATTCTAAACGATTTATGCTAGAGTTAATGTAAAGTTGAGCTGTTGATGACCAATTATCAATTTTTTATCCATTAGAATGGGAGTACACCAGTACATGAACGTCTTTTTAGGAAATTGTGTGGGATAGATATCAATAACTTAATATATGACAATACTTTATCAAATGGTGTAATTGACCTCAGTTCTAATAAATTCCAATTATCTGAGGGTGACTTTGATTTGCTTGGGGGAAAGCGGGGATAAGGAGATTAAGTAAAGATGCTTTAATAAAAAATGTTTGTGCCGACTTTGCTAGAAGAAGAAACGAATTTCAAGAAACATATAAACTTTCAGTAGCAGGAGATTTGACCGTAGCTCATAATTACTGGGTTGAGGGAGAAAATGATAGGGAATGTTATTGCAGAATGTCTTATGCAATTAATAAAAACAAATTCTTTACGTCGAATTTCTAGAGGTTTCTGAAAACACACTTGTGGAAGTAATAGCTCGTCTAATCGATGTAGCTATATATCAATTACCAATTAATAGCGAAGTTGAAATGACAAGAAATGAGCGCCAGAGTGTGGCTAGTAAGAATCGTAAGGCCAAATTAAAGAATGGTGCAAGGGGAAATCGACCAGATTTTATGATTCAAGCATTCCTAGGTCAAAAATGGAATGGGATTATATACACTGAAAGTAGTAAATAGAATTGCAACAAAGAAAAAATACTTGACGATCACAACAAATTGGTGAGATTTTGTATAGATGGCGTGTGGAAGATGATCTACGAAAGAATTATATTGCTTTTGGGGTTAATATTGCAGGTGAAATCACAAATTGTGTATATATTTACTAAAATTGATTAGTAATCCATCATTATATCATTAGGAGATAAAATTCTAGTCCATGTATTAATCAGGAAAAAGAGGCGAAATATTATCTTCCTGATGCTGAAGCAAAAATTCCCTTAAGATCTGAGTCTGTTGAGGAGACAAAAGAATTTATTCACGTTTTAATGGTTATACGAGTAAGTGTGCTTTTTAGAACTCTCCCTCCAGTAATCAATAATTTGTTAACCAGAAAAAACATATTTAGAACGACTTGATTGCAAATTTGCAATGTTTAATCAATAGTCTCAAAAAAAGACAAAAAGGTAAGTGATGCAAAACCTTCCTCTGCGTGAAGCCACACTTTTAGAATATTATATCCTATATCTCTTTTTATTTTCTCCTTATTTTTATATTGCGTATGCTGCGTAGGATTCGTGGTGAACTTACCTTGAGATTTCGTCTATTGTTTCTAGATTTGCGAGGCATATCTATATATCAAAGTATAGAAATATTCAAATTTTTTTCTTGCAAATTGATCGGCATGAAGAATCTTCACGCGTGTGATTTTTTTATTTTGAATAAACCTATCCCTTATATAATTATCGAACATGTCTTGATTTAGTGAGACAGCGAGTTTTCAGACTTTGAGGCAGAAAATACCAAATTAAAACAGAATATAGAAGAAATTGCCAATCTTAGGATCGAAATCAAAACTAAAACAAATCATAAAGCAAAATCGAACTACTAATGACACTTTACAAATACCTATTCCACCGTCAATTAATGACTACTCTGATGAGGATGATAGCATTGGCTCCGTAAATCTAGAGCAGACACAATATGCTATTTCTCCCGAAGTTAATTCTAATAATATCTATGAACAGATAGCTGATACATCAGATAACTCACCAAATTCTGATATATGTCAAGTCAGCCCATTTGTACAGATCATAATTGTCGGAAAAGAAACTTCGAGATAAGAATTGATACAAAATTATCTTCTTCTTCTGAAGCACAAAGTGCCATTTCTTCCGAAATAAATCCTACGGCCGAAATTTCCCAAGATAATACATCCACTTGTGATTTAATCGAGCAGAGCTTAGAGTTGAATACTCATCTTAAACTTCTGCTGAATCGGGGCAAATGCCCATTAATCACAAAATTCCTTATTAATGCGTGAGTTATTAACGAGAAAGGCTTTTCAAATTTTATATCTGATAAACGAATTCTCGAAATATGTTAGACAGAGGTAACCTAGATGAAAGCATCCTCACTGAGATTCCGGGTGAATCAGAGATTTTGAAGCTTTGCTTCCTCTGCATCACATTTAGCTCATTTATTCGACAAGGCTAAAAAAACTGGACAGAAAGATATTTTATGTTGATATTGTTATAGTGAGGAATTCGAAAAAAAGGAAAAAGAGGCCAGAGATATTAGCTCAAAAATGAAATTAATGATTAAATGGTGAGAACACAGATTTACGATGAAATGGAACCGTATACTCCTGATACTAAGAGAGAGTGTTTGCGTAAGAAGATTCAAAAGGCTAGAAATATTAATCAAGCAAGTTACATATAGCGCTGATGCTATTTCTAGTTTGCTGATGTTCAAATCCAAAATATAATAAATCATTTTTCAAGGAGTCTATTGATACGAATGAATGTCGAAAAGTGATTGGTGTGACTGAAAACAAAGAAAATTTGCCTAATAATTCTTCTGGCTCAATTAATTTATCGAAAACTAAGGTAGATACATCGGTCTCATCTCAAGCCTCCAATTCATCTAGTTCACGATTTAACAAAAATTGAGGTAAGCGCGCCAGTCAAATTTCAGTCTAAAAAAAACCTTTCGCCTTTCCCAAAAAGTTTCAGAGGATTCAACATCTACTTTACTTCAAATTGGAATGGTTGGTTCTATTTATCAAGATACTTCAATATCAATTCTCTCTACACAAACATCATTTGAAATTAAATATAAACTTGATTTTTATCGTCAAAAGCTCTAGTTTCAAATACTGGAAAGTCAACACAAGGACTTACTATAAATTAATCTTTGCAAAATTTTCAGAATTTTCAGATCATCTATCTAATTCAGACTCTATGTTAATTCTTTTTTTTTCAAGATTTTTTTTTGACGCATCTTCTAAACAATTTATTCGAGAATTTCATACACCCAAAAAGAGTAATGAATTTGAGAATAATCTTTATAAGGAATTGATTATCACGCACTAAGTTTATCATACATAAAAATTTAAATGAAATTTTACGTGCTATTATTATGGTGTATAATATTCATTTAAAAGATTCCTTTTTACATTTTATAGAGTCGTTAACGGGACAGGTTGTAAATCCTTCCCTCAACAAATTTCTAAAAATGGTGGTCAATTATTTATTTAGATGATCATTTCTTTAATATAAACAATCCCAAATTCTAAAAAAAATCAGATTTTAAAATGTCAGAGAAGTTGTTATTTAAAAATATAAATTCCAATCATTTCACCGAGTGGATTCTAATTGGAAGCTTAGTTTTTGGTGGTTGTTGTAGTAATGTAATATTTTTAGAATTAATAATTGGGTTAGTAGTATATCTAAATGAAAAATTTCATTATTTTTATTGTTTTATTGATTGAAATTATTGATTTATTTTTAACATTAATTTGACTTATTTTATTTGATTGATCAATTTTAATTTTAAACTAATTTTTTTTTTTTTAGGAAAATTAATTACATTTGTTCAATTTTTGTTAATTTCTTTTGAAGGATTACTAAATAATCTCCAACTTTCGCCATCACCACCATCATCATCCACATTAATTCCACGTTTAAAACCACGTTCTATACCAATATATCGTTGGTTTATCTTGGTAATAATGTTTTTTACCGTATCGATCCTAAATAATGCTGCATTAGGCTATGAAATATCTTTGCCATTTCATATCATTTTCCGAAGTGGTTGATTAATAGTTAGTATGATTTTAGGTCGGGCTTTACTTGGTCCTCTCATAACCGCTGCTGATCTAATGAAATTGTCATCTTATAATAGATATACACTCAAACAAATTGTGGCAGTAATCATGGTAACCTTTCGCTACATTAAGTCCTGCAAATAATCAACCCATGGTAATCAATAATTTATTCTTTACTTAATTTTAAAGTCAATTTTTACAAATCACGGATTAATCTGAAATCTGACAGGATGTCGTGTTTCATTATCATCATAAAATAGCAAGATAAAAATTTTGGCTTTACAGCTGACTATGTATTTGGAATAATGATTCTTACAGTTGCATTGGTATTATCTTGCTTTATGGGTTTATATCAAGAAATGAATAGATCAAATGATTGGCGTGAAGGATTATTTTATACCGTAGATGAATTACTTCATTATTATTATTATTATTATTATTATTATCATTATATTAACAGTCTCATTTCTAATAAATTGATTTATATTAGCATTTTCTTGCGCTTCCTTTATTTTTAATATTTTATGATGACATAAAAGTCAAGTTTTATTATTAAATGAATCTCTTTATGTGTCATTAGAGGAAATTGTCAATGATCTCTCTGGTGGCATCTTTCAATGTAATCCATAATACTACATCTTATTGCGCTTTACCAAGAACTTGGCTATACTTGATCATGAATGTGCTTACACAGTAAGTAAAGAAAGAAATATTTTATTTTTTTATTTAATTAATTTTTTTTTAAACTTCATAGTTGTAACACAATTCACTGTTTTTAGATATCTTTGTATATCAAGAGTTCATCGACTTTACTCAGTTTCACCAGCATTAACTGTAAACCTTGTGCTAAATCTTCGTAAATTTATCTCCCTGGTTTTGTCAGTCTTGTTTTTTGATAACGATTTTCATATCGGTATGGGCATAGGGGGTACCTTTGTGTTTATAGGAACTATTTTATATTCAATCGGAGGTGGTGATAGGTCAAGTAATTTAAAAAAAGTTGATGATGAAATCGTTATTAATGAATATTTGAAAAACGATTCAAGGAAATCAGAAATTATAAATTTAAAAAAAAGGAAAAAGGTTAAATAGAATAATATTTTCAACCGATAAAATATTTATTTTTTCTTTATTATTTTTTTTTTTTATAAAATAAAGACATATTTTTATTTAAACAATCATTACCATTTCAACATAGGGGTCTGGTACGTTTCCCTGACAACCGTTTCCCCGACAGGACGCTTCCCCGACAAGACGTTTCCCCGACAGGACATTTCTCCGACAAGATTTTGTTAACTATATTTAATATTAATTGGCTAATAATGACTTAAACAGCTTAGTTGCCTAATAAATGGGTTAATAGACTTAAATGGTTTGATAAACTTAGCCGGCTATGGCATGACAGGGAAACAAATAAATATTGTAATACAAAATGTATTTGTCAGGGAAACGTCTTGTCGGGAAACGTCCTGTCGGGGAAACGTCTTGTCGGGAAACGTCCTGTCGGGGAAACGGTTGTCGGGGAAACGTCTAGGTACCCAACATAGTACTACTACTACTACCATCCTATCAATTGCCACCCTATTAATTGCCCAAATCCAACTCACTCTGTTCTAAATGACCAAAACTAACTAAACAACATGTGGTAAGGTTATTTTCTAAGTGAAGAAGCAAAGGATTGGTTTTAAGTTTTTGTCAAGCATAAAAGTTTTTGTTTGCATTTCTAGAAGTATTTGAGTGTAAATGTAATGTGTTAAAGTTGTTTGGCAAAGTATAAGTTGTTAACAATTAACCAAATGTAAAGTACTAAAGTCATTAACACATTTTTTATTTGTGTTAAAGTAATTGCTGTAAACATACAGCTGTTAAATAAACAATTTAAGGAGTCTTTGTAAAGAGACCAAATTAATAAAGCTTTAAGTGGTCAAAGGAACTTTTGCCACTTTACATAAATTGTACCATAAAGTGCACTTACAGATTGTCAAAAATTTTCTAAGTACAAAAAAGAGGCAGTAAGCAAGAAAATTGTTAGATAAATTCATAAAATAACTTAATTGATGAGTATGGAATATAAAGCTTGCAATTCAAATTTATCAGAGGTGAATGTATATAAGTGCTTGAATATAAAATACAAATAATAATAATTACTACAATAATAATAGGCATGGTAATAGGTCACTTCAATTGCAAGGAAGGATTTAGACAAAATATAAAGTATCTAATATTTTTAAAAAAATGATAATAATAAGAGGTATTTATAATAATAAAAAGCCTAATGTAAAATTCCAACAATCAGATGAATAAAATTTATTTGTAAATCTAAATATCTAAATCCATTTGACTAGAATCTATAAATGTAATAATTTATCACATAATAAAAATAATATTAATGTTGAAATTGATATTTAATTTTAAAACTAATAAATAAATAATAATAATAATAATTACCATTCAAATTCATTTGATTAAAATCTATAAATATGATAAAAATAATATTAGTATTAACATTGATATTGAATTTAAATCAATAATCAAATAGTTACCATTATTAGTACTACTTAAATCAATTTGATTAGATTCTATAAAATGATTATTTAAAAATAATATTAATGCTGATATTGAATTTTAAGATTAATAATCAAATAATTGATAATTACCATCATTGTTGCTAATAATTGTAA
>CAJVPN010001075.1:0-17849 GCA_910592215.1 Entrophospora candida
ACAAACCTTCCCCAACCTGTGAATTCCAATAAAGTAACAATTATTGGTAATAATAATGGTAATTATTAATATTCAATTATTGATCATTTTCATTTTTATTAAAATTAACACAACATTTGTTAATATCCACTCATGTGATAAATATTTTATAGATTCTAAACAAATTGATTTAGCTATACCAGATGACTTACCTGAATAAGTTAAATCCTGTTACTTGTTATGTATTAAATTATTTATTATTTATTTTTATTTATCTGGCTACTATAGTTGTGATATTAAATATCTTGAGTAATGATATTATAATAACTTTGGATTTCTTTTTCATTTTGAAATTTGGATGTCAAATATGCACACTAAATAAAAAATAATGATTTTTGACAAAAAAATAAATGTAATCCTTAATAATCATTGTTATCATACATAACTGCAGCATTGTTTGTTTCTTACCTTTTCAAATGAATGGTTTCATTTTTTATAGCATTAACAAATTGAAGTGATGTGAAAATTCATTCCTTATATAGGACGGTCTCCTGTTCAAGTGAGCTTGTGGATCATCAATCTCACACATATATAAAGAAAAAAAAAATTAAAAAATTTTTTTTTAATAATTTTAATAACTACATTTATAACATTTATAACATTTATAAAAAATACCAATCAACACATCGCACTTAATTAATCGCCCTCAAACCCATTTGGCTCAGGTGATTCAATCTGCTGTACTCCTCAATGACCCTTTCATCCACTTTCAAAGAGTCAAAGTCGAAGGACAGTATATCCACCGAGTTCCAGGAAGGGCCCTGCTCATCGCCACATCGATCTGACCGGCAGCAAACATATTTTCGTCGATGGTTAAAGTCGAGTGCGGTAACGTGATGCCCTGAGTTTTGTGAACGGTAAGCGCGAACGCGTTCTGGATGGGAAACTGGCACTCGATGCCGGGATACCATTAATATTAAAGTATGAAGTGATCCTCTGGACATTAATCTTTACTATGTTGTTGGTTGTAGGAAAGGGAAGAAGGATCACAATCAAAAATCACAATCGAAAAAATGACTAATTCACGAACGGAACAAAAACTTTGCAACAGCACATTCATTCATTGTCCAAATGTGATTTTTATTATGCGACGACCGTATTTACTTAATAATCATACATTTTAGTACTAGCGTAATTTTTGTTTGTTGCATATATATATAGATAGATTACTTTGTTTGCAACATAAACTTGCTTAAAGGGAAGAAGGATCACAATCAAAAAAATGACTAATTCGCGAACGGAACAAAAACTTTGCAACGGCACATTCATTCATTGACCAAATGTGATTTTTATTACGCGACAACTGTATTTGCTTAATAATCATACACTTTAGTAATAGAATAATTTTTGTATGTTGTATATATATAGATAGACAACTTTGTTTGCTACATAAACAAACAATTTATTTATTATTATTTTTATTATTGTACGTTATTTTTAGTTATTATCGGTTATTGATTATTTCTGGAGTTAGTTGATCAAAGGTTAAACCGCAGCAAACAAAAGAAAAGAAACCTCTCCAATAGACGGATGTGGTAGATAAAAAATAAAAACAAAAAGGTAAGGAAAAATCAATTTTTTAACATCAGATGAACTAAATAATAAAAATAATAATCATTAACAATATGTATAACATCAATCATTTCAAAGAGTGAAAAAAAAATTTTTTAACTAAATCAAAGAAACATCTCATTTTTTTCATCTCATGTTTCCAAAAAATTATGTTTAGTAAAAATTGATTTTTTAATCAGCTTAATGCTCACTTGACTCATGTATAATGAGCATTTATTTACAAATATAGGCAAACAACAAATTGAATTTACAAAAAAAAAAAATAGTGGATCAAAACCAAAATCATACAATCTATCCCAAGTAAGGAAAAAAGCAGTGTTGCGGGATTTGAGCAATCTTTTATAAGTGTCAAATAGTCAATGAGTCGATTTTTGCAAACAATCAGGATCAAAATCAGCTCATTCATCCATTAAATAAGAAACTAATTCATTTATATTTTTTTTGGAGGAGTAATAGTAGTTTTATCATCTTCCTTATGCACTTTTATTGCACAAGTTATTTGTGACTGAGAATGATTGAGTACACCAGCAATGTCATGAGTACTTTCACCTGCTTCCCAACATCCAATTATTCTTCCTTGTTTAAAGTCTGTTAATTGAGACATGATGTTTTAATTAAAATGACAAGTCAAAAGTTCAATTATCTTTTTTTTTTAAAAGAAATAGGTTTGGTTAGGTATTTCAGCCGCAATTGCCATTTAAAGTTTTGTTCATGTGTAATGAATAATTTTACTGACAATCATTATCAGTCGTGTAGAACGACCTTTACATAGCACATAAGACAGGTTTTGGTACAGATTTTTGTAAGTTTTAAATTTGAAGATTTTAAAAGTGATAAAAATATATAGAAGCAAAGAATGATGAAATCCTTTTATTATTTAATCACAATAAATCGATCACTAGAGTTTGGTGATGATGAAGTTGTTATTTAAATAATGCAATTTTCATTTTTCAATTTATATCCTTATCAATTAATCAGCAATTAAAATAAACTGTACGAAAAATTTGTTTGTTACACGTCATTCAGTTCTCCACCATACGTAACACGGCAGCCTTTGTTAACAAGGATCCAAAAGTTCATTATGACAAAATAAACGAATAAACAAATAAACAAATAAACAAACAAAAATCATGATAAAAAATAATTAATTAGTAACTTAGTATACGGTCATACCTCTTTTATATCCCCTTTTTGTATCAGTACTTTTGTGGGGTATATTTCAAACAGTTGATCATTTCACGTGGTTTTTACTTTAAAATATTCAATGTTAATAACTATTTAAACGTTTTATTAATTCACCGACATACTTGACATCTTTTTTTTGTAGCAAATTCTTGTTGTTCTAAGAATCTTTTTGCGGTTTGAAATGCTTTTCTTCCTCCCTCTATAGAAATAATAGATTCCAGTTTATGAATTTATAAATTTTATTGGGATTTTATTTTATTCAATTATTAGGATAAAAGAATGTGTACATATTATGCTAAAGTCAAAACCAAGTTCTTTTTACATGTAAAGAAGATACTTTGCCACAACTGTGAAAAAAAGGATATTTTTTTTTATTGTCAAAAGAAATCAGCCATGTCTTTCTTTGTTGTTAAAGGAATCAACAAAAAAAAAATTATCCTTGTTATTTGTTAAAGGAATCAACCAACTCACCACCAAAGAAAAAAGAACTAATTTCTTTGTTGTTAAAGGAATCAATCAAGTCGCTAGCAAAAAGAATAATTGATAATCAATTTATTTGTTATTTGTTAAAGGAATCAACAAACTCACCACAAAAGAAAAAAGAGAATAATTTATAATTAATTTCTTTGTTATTTGTTAAAGGAATCAACCAATTCGCCACCAAAGAAAAAAGAATAATTGATGATTAATTTCTTTGTTGTTAAAAAAATCAATCAAGTCGCCACCAAAAAAAAACCATTGTTATTAATATTAAGAAATAAAAAACGACGCCAAAAAATTTGTAAAATTTATTGTAAACGTTGGGTTACACTTGTATATATATATATCCTTAAAATGGGAATATAATGGAGCCAAAAAATTGGGGATAGGGATATAACTCAATGGAATAAACGAGGTTAAAATAATAGGGTATAAAAGAGGTGTGACTGTAACAAGAACCAATAGTTCATTTAGCATATGGATTCAAAATAAAATCCAATAGTAAATAAGGTTTAATAAATAAATAAATTTGTAAAATAAATAAATAATGAATTGAATGTGTCAAAACCTATGCACACAATTTACAGTCCAAAGTTACTAATATGTAACTCACGTTCAAAATACTATTAAAACTGGTTGTCACACCTGGAAAACAACGTCCATCGGTATTAGCATTATTATGTAAGTAAACTTTGGGCTCAGGGTTAAGTTTTTATAATAGTATTCTTTGTATACGATACGGATTAGGAAAAAATCAATCTATTAGTCAACGGTGTTTTTACTGCTTAGTTGGCCTACTTTGCGGAATGTGCCTTACAGAGCTTCCAGAAGGAGCAAATATTGAAATTGACAGCGTAGAAATAAGATTGGGGACAAATATTATTTTTAAAAATTTTTTGAACAAAAATTATATTAAATATGTAAATAATAATAAATTCTAACATAATATACAATAATACTATCAAAGTTTTAAAAATCAAATTTGTCAAATGCTCTATTACTATTAACATCGCTATTGCTATCAGTGTTATCTAAACAACTAATTATTATTTCACAATGTTAATAAATGAATTAGGTGAATTTGATCTATCCGAGCAATCACCATCTGATCTAGAATTTTTTGGATCTATATTGCTATTCTCAGAATCAATTTTTCCTTTTGATGGAGGTGAATTTGATTTTAATTCGATATCTTCAATTTTACTTATTACATCAATATTGTGATCATCTGATCTATGATTTGGATCCATATTGCTATTGCTATTTTCAGAATCAATCTTTCCTTTCGATGGAGGTGAATTTGATTTTAAATCGACATCTTCGATTTTACTTATTACACCAATATTGTGATCATCTAATATATGATTTGGATCCATATTGCTATTGCTATTTTCAGAATCAATCTTTCCTTTTGATGGGGGTGAATTTGATTTTAATTCGACATCTTCGACTTTACTTATTACACCAATATTGTGATCATCTGATTTATGATTTGGATCTATATCTATATTGCTATTCTCAGAATCAATCTTTCCTTTCGATGGAGGTGAATTTGATTTTAATTCGACGTCTTCGATTTTACTTATTATATCAATATTGTGATCATCTGATGGATCCATATTGCTATTGCTATTCTCAGAATCAATCTTTCCTTTCGATGGGGGTGAATTTGATTTTAATTCGACATCTTCGATTTTACTTATCACATCAATATTGTGATCTCCATCTTCTTGATTTTCATCTTTAATTGATGTTGAAAATGATGTTGTTGCTGATGTTACTGTTGACAATGATATTATTGTTACGCGTTTACGAATTTTTGGCACAATTCCCAGTACACCCCGCAACGATACAAGATTACGTGTTATACAGTAAATCAGTGCGTTAACAAATCCTGCTGATGTAAAACTGCATGCTGCTGGTATTATACTAATAATTAATCAATTCATGGTCACTTTTTAATCAATCGATCAATAAAATAAATCAATTATTTAAATAATAACTTACTATACAAACGGAATAGGTTCATCTTTTCTAGCAATAGAAATAATTCGCACTATTTCATATACATAAAATGATCGATCAGTGAAGATTTATTTAATACGCAACAAAATCAAGAAAATATCAAAGTACTCACGTAAACCCAACGGAAATACTAAAACGAGGTATACTATAGGATACCAAACTAATTTTTTATTAACATTTTGTATTACTTTTTTAGAATTTTGCATTGACATTAATCTTTGGCGTCTGTACAAAATAGCAAACATCAGCAAATAAAAAACTATCATTGCCAAAGCAATAAATAATATTATTCCATAATGAAATGCTATTCTATAAACTTCATAATCTCGTGAAATCCAACACCAAGATCCTTCTGCAAAATTGTAAAATTTGCTTTGAGTTCCCATTTGAAAAATAAATCCTAAAGATGACAATGCTAAATTTGAAGGCCAAATTATCAACATGCTTATAGCCACTAAATGTGGACATTCATATGAATGTGCTACCAACATATAAGTATGTACACATATCGCTAATGCCCATAATCCTATATATGTCATGTATAATTATTATAAATTATGGAATTATGAACTATGAATAAACAATGATAGTGATGAGATTCTTTAATATAATTACCTGAAGTTACATCACCAACATTTATCAAAAAGCCTTGAGCATCACATAATATATTTGGAACTATTCTACCCATTATAATCCAATAATATGATAAATTAAAGCCAGAACTTTGAATATAATCAGCAACTAATAAATTCATTACTAATTTGGTGATAACATTATTCATTGGACTTTTCTGATAAACTATCCAGAAAAACATTGAAAAAGATGATATACTACTAATTGTGCTAAAGAGAACAATACAAATTGCACCTTTAAGTCGAAGATCTTTGAACTCTTCATCAACTAAATTTATATCTGAGCTAGTGTTATTGAGATTGTTCATTGTTTTTTTTTTGAATTATTCAAATTTTTATGAAAATTTTTTTATTTCTTCACAAAAAAGACCATAAATAATGCTTTATATATCTTTTATTATTATTGAATTATTGACGAATAAATGAATCTATTTTTTTGAATTATAATTAATTATTGAGTTTTGAATTGTTTGAATATATTAAATTTGAATATTAATTGGTTGTTGAATTGAATTGTTTGAATATATCAAATTTTGAATTGTTGGATTTTGAATTCTTTAAATATCGATTATTGTAAAATAGTGATTGTTTTCTAAATTGAGAATTATTCGCACGATATACAAAGAAGTTTTTCAAAATTTATCTTTTTTTTGTTTTGTGGATTCATCTTATTTTTATACATTTTGTAAAATGTAAACCTCGAAACAATATTTAAAGTTTAGAATCCTGTGTACCAAATATTTAATATTTATAAAACAGTCTATTCAATTTGCTAATATTTAATGATTTATGCTTCACAAACTAATTCGGTTCCTGTTATTATTATTATTTAATTTTAATTTTAAGGTTACAAAATATAAGCCTTTAGTACTAATAAAAATACTGATACCTTAAATTTTTAAGGGACGAGAATAAATTTTTATTTAATGATCAGCAGGATAAACCGGTTTTCATGGGACGAATATAACAATAACAATAATAATAAATATTTGCTAATAAATTTGGGTTTTCTTTCTGTAAAATTGTAACATAAGTTTCGCCGATTATATGTATTAAAAATTGCAGATAATCAATATCTAATCATAGTAAAATAGTTACACTACACCAAAAAAACTACCGCCAAGGATCCATATAAAATCGAAGAAATTTATTTGTCCTAAATACCTATTAATCTCATTATATCCATTTGTGGGTTAAAATCCGAATTAAAAAAAATGAATTCGATAATTTTAAATGGGTAAATTGAACGTGTTTCCAATATAATTAGAATGATTTAAATCGCACACACACAATACACACAATACATGAAAAGGATTCTCAAAAATTTATCTTGATAAATTGTTAGAAGTTTTATGTCGATAAAAAAAATTTGAACTCTAAATGTAAATTGGGGAACAATTGAAGAGAATTTATTGTTTTACGTTTACGGTTTTATGTTTTTTAATTTTAAATTTCTTTTTAACTTTCAAATTTGTAATGAATACAACAAAACTGATTGCTATTACTATCTAATACTAATAATACTAATTATAATTTCAACCGGATTTATCAGAAATAGACCAGAAAATCATTATCACGCCAATTTTTGTCATTTTTAGAATGTTGCACGCAACTTTTTTTTTTTGGAATTCCATAAAAAATAAACATTCCCTTAAAAGATTACAGTAATCATAATAAATTTTTTATTGGTAACAAACGAGTTGGTTTATTTATAATGGACTTTTCTTTAATGGTATCTATCATTCATAGTCATATCAGTTGCTATATACACACTAGTTGGGACATGGCAGATCAAGTGTCATTCAACATAAACGTTACACGAATAAAATTATTACAAAAAAAAAAAAGGAAATTGTCCCCATTTTTGTTATTCGCACTCCTCCCGTAACCAAGTCCAATAAAATCACATTTTAAGCCATTCATTGGTCACATTACTACACTTAGTCACGTGGGGTGCGAATAACAAAAACGGGAGGCGCGAGTAACAATTCTCCCCAAAAAAATATCCGTTTTTCATATAGCAAGCGATTTTCAACCATAATAAAATTTTTAGAGTCAACTGGAACTTTTTAACAACAATTAAATTTCACATGGGAGTACCTTTTTCGGGAAATAAGCTATGGATGGACCTTTTGAAAAGAATGCTTGTGATCACATAAATGAAGATTATACATGATTATGTAAATTTGTTAAAGATTCTTGGTAAGAAATTTTTCATTCAGGTTACCATTTGATACAAAGGATTTTTTTTTTCCAAACTATCTTTTTACATGCACATGGTATGTATTAGTAATAATTGAAAAATTTATAATTATTTTAATTATTAATGTAAAAGTGCTTTTTTATAGATATAAGCCTAGATGCTTATATTATGGACTATAATACATTTCCTTTATACCGAGTTAAACATTTTATGGCAGTCAACATTCCATACAAAGAAGAACATTTTGAATTAACATTTATAAATTTGTTGAAGTTGGTTTATAATTTGAATTTGTTATTAAAACAAGACATAAATCATATCAAATCATTAGTTAATACACTAGTTACTAGTTTGCACACTCCAAATATTGATATAGATTTGACCCCAACATTTAATACACCAATTAGAAAAGAAAAAATACAGGTAATCATTATTGCATTATTTGTATTCTTTCTAAATTTAAGATGCTTGACCTCATTAATTTTTTTATTACAATTTACAATAGAGAAAAATGAAAAATTCTTATATTATATATATATCACTTAAGAAAAAACCAAAGACATTGTAAAATTGTTTACATGATTAAATTTGAACCTGAAATTCTTGGTAACACGTATATTCACTTTGTCTGGTTTTGTTGCAGCATGTCCCAAATGAGATCAACTTTCCTATCCTTTTTTTCATGTAGGCAAAGCATGTGTGTATCATTGTGCAGTTTTGAAATTCATCGTGTTTGAAGAAACGTTATAAATAAAATGGATTTATTGGAATGCTGTTGGCATTTTTTATTAATTACAAAAATAACTGTAATAAACATTTTTATAATTTAATATAATAACAAAACAAAATAATTTTTTTTGTTTAATAAAAACACTTCTATGGTTGAAAATTAAACAGTAGGTTTAATATTAATTGTCCATTGGTATTCTCCTGCAGTTTAAGTTTTGCAGAAAATTTTCGCGGGTGAAATTAAGCCTAAACCAAAATGCCTAAAATTATGGGTTAGTTTCAGCAACCATCACTAGTCTTGTGTTATAACTATGTCTTGCATTATGAATTGTCTTGGACTACACCTTGCATCACAAATTGTGTTTTGTGTCATGCACAAATATAACTCTTTTGACTTTTATTTTTATTTATATTTAATATTAATTAGTAAAATTCAGATGGAAAATTTATCACAAAATTTTCTTATTAACTCAAAACAAACCTAAAATCAACCTAAAATTTTCGGGTTGGTCTTGAGTCAGACTTGGGTTTGCCTTTAAAACATTTGGATCAAACTCGAAACTGATCCAAAATTTTGGGTTAATATTAACACTTGATCCACCCAAACCTGGTCTGTCAGAAGCTTTACTTAGTATTAGGAATAATCATAAGCATGTTCATTTATTAGAAGAATTTGAAGTATATAGATTAATAAATAAAATTCTTGCTCTAATATTTTTGAAGCTAGTATTCCAGTGTTACTAACTTTTTATTCGAATATTTTTTTTAAAAAAATGTTAAGAAAGCTTGGTGGAAAACAAATGTGTTTGCTTTAGAGTTGGCATCCGTAATGTAAAATTACGGTATTACGGTGTTGCAACTATACAACATTGGAGGGTTGGTGTTGCAACTAACCGTAGTGTTGTAATATTTATTATACAAATAAAAAGTATGATCCTTACTTTTCTAATGATATCATTCTCTTCTCTCACGAATATAATAATTAAAGATGATTGACAACAAAAATAAACTTGGTCCAAAATATAGTGATATTTAGGAATATTTTACACGTGGTAACCATCTTGGTAATGGACATTACCAAGTTACATGTAAGCCATGCTTATCATTTTTTAAAGGTATCTTTTACATTATTGTGTTACTCAATGTTCAAAAGCATTTGAACTATCAAAAATGAAATAAATGAATTGATTTTACAAAATCTACATTTTCTAAACTCTTGAACATTCTGGACAACGTCATATTGATGGCTACTTTGTTCAGTTGATTTAGAAGAATCACGCATTACCTTTCCGCCTTGTAGAAACCCCGTTTTTCATTGATTTTTTAAAAGCAATAAATCTTGGATATCAACCATCTTCAAGAAAAGCGATATATACGAAAATGGAGATCCACATTCTTATTTACTGTAATTAGATGATGAATAGATAAAATTTTTTGTGCTTATGTTTATAATAATAATAATGTTTTTAAAAGCGGTCTAACTGCATCGTGTTTATGTTGCAACATTATGTATAATATGTAAAATTACGGATGTGTTGCAACATTACGGGTATGTTGTAACATTACGGTTTTGTTGCAACAAAAGAGGCATATTGTTGCAACATTGCAACATTTGATATTGATTACGGGGGACAAGCTTGGTTTGCTTATGCTGATAAAAATATAAGGATAAACCAGAGTAATTGTCTCGCAATATGTAAAAGATGTGCAACAAAAAGATTCAATAATGCTAAAACCGAAGTCCAAAGATTTAAGAATTTCAAACACAGTGAAAAGCACCTTGAAATAATCAAAAATAATTGCAAAATAGATCAAAAATATCTGCTCACACTATTATTTTCTGCTAAAACCCTCCAGAAACCAATTGGTAAAGTTTTGGAAGGTTACACGATAATTGTTTCGTCATTTGGGGGTTTTGGCAATCGGCAGAGTTTCGGCAAGATACACACTAATTGTTTATTAGGGTTTTGGCAGTCACTAAGAGGTTTTAGGAAGCAACCTTAACTCGCATATACCAAATTAAATATAATACTACTATTTGCAATTAGAATAATAGATGAAGATTTTATTTTTTATATATGTATGTACATATGTTCCTATATTTATATTTTGATTAATTATTTTAGGTGATACTTATATTAATATTGAATTTGTTACTTTTTCAGAAACTTCCACTTCTGTTGGAACAATTAATTTTATCACTATTATACGAATAAAAAATAAAAAAATTTCATTGGCTGAATTCTTTGAATCCCGGTGTAACCTTGTATTCCGAATAACAACCACAACAACAATAATAATAACACCGAGTTAATAAAATTGCTTGATCATTCATTTTAATGAAAGTATATTTTAATAAATAAGTAAATTTTATACGTTAGATTATAAAATATATTAATAACATCAATATATTAGTACAAACAAATCCTATTTATAATTAAGTCATGTGATCGACGCGATGCTCTCTAAAATTTATTACAACAATGATATCGACAGCAGTAGCTACCTCAAACGAGAGGCTACGACAAGAGCGATATTTAAAAGAACGACAACAAAGACGGCAGCGCCACAGCAGCAACGGCAACGGCAGTATCGACGATAGTAATGTTAATAAGAATAATAATATAGTAATAACAATTATTCTTATGACAATGATAATAATGATGATAATAACAACAATCAACAAACAATAACGACAATCATGATAATAATGATGACGATAATGATAACAATAGAATGGACATTTTTAAAAAATTTTTTTTTTGTTTTTATTAATAAATAGTTAAATCTTATTATTATTGTTATTATATAAATAAAAAATTTGATTTTCGGTTAGGAACACTAACCTCACAAGAAAAGGCATTTGCTACACTATAAGAGAGGCATGTCTACTTCACTTATAACATTACATGGTTGTGCAATGTGTTTTTAATTATATTAATATTAGGTTTTAAAAAAATACACGTTTTAATAAAATTTTTTACATAGTAATAGTAATAGTTGTCGAGTATCTTCTCAAAGATTAATGATTTGTTATGGCTGGATAGCATTAATTATATACAAAAATTTACAAACCTTTGTTTTTAATATATTAATTATTAATTAGAGATTTAAAAAAATATCCGAATTAAAATATCAACTATTTTCTCTAAAATGTTAACAAATGTGAATAAAAATTTCATTATCAATCAATTGAAAGTTACTGCTCGTTAATTATTACTAACGATATTAATAAAAAATGATATATATAAAAAATTTTCTTGAAGTTTCAATAAATATTTTGGCACCTTTTATTTAAAATAAAGCCGCTTTTTGAACTCATAATAGTGGGTCAAAATACACACGAAAATTTACACTAAAAACGTTGATTCTTTTCAACAAGGCAACTTTATGCTGATAATAAACATTAAATTCTAGTAACAATAGTAAAAGAAAAGATGCGACGAATGACTAATTTAACCACCGTAAATTTATCATTATCTTTTTATTTTAGCCTTATTTTATAAATTATAATAATATTTTGGAATAATAAACTTTTTACAATTTTTTGATTCTTGTTAAATGGTGAGGTTAATTAACAATCATGGCTTAAACTCCTTGTCAGTCAATTGCAAATAATTTGGTCTTGTCAATTAATTGGTTTATGAATTTACTCTTTCTTGTACCTAGAGCACACTTAATGATACCAGATAACTGTAAATAAGACCTTTTACAATGCTATAAATTCCTTTTATTCACTTGTGATCGATTTGTTTAGTTGTTTACATTTTTTGGCTGATTGCAAACTCGCTTTGGTTTACATGCAAAACAACTTAAGTAACTTGTTTAACAGCATTTCGTTTATGATTGCAATAACATTACCAGCATTAATCTTTTGACGATACTCATTAACACTCACTAGTTAACCAACGTTATTCCTAGCCTTTGCTTACTCACTAAAGCAAATTACGCTACTACTCGTTGTTAACACTCACTAGTTAACCAACGTTAGTCCTAACCTTGCTTTCTTGCTCACTAAAGTAAATAAATGTGGCTTTTTTTACCAAAGCTCCACAATTGTTACCTTTTATCAAGGCATTAACTACACTGTTCTTTATCAAAGCGCTTTAAACAAAGAAAATAAAGAAAATGTTTTTTATTTTTATTTTTATTTTTAAACGATTTAACTTTATTTAGTAAAATAATGAGAGTTTTATTCTATTAGGATGTTAATTATCTATTATTTTCATCTGCAAGGACCCGAAGTCATGCTTTTTCAAGCGAAGACCAGATATTATCCTTAATGAAATTTCATTGATCACTACAATAAGGACAAAGATAAAGATGGGATCTATTACTTTTTGATCTCGTTAAGGTTGATATGAATAATAACTGGCGATCTTAAGCTGAGTCTGTAAAGTTCTGCTTAACGACACTGAAAAATTTTAACGTAGGCTTCTAGGTCTGCCTGAAAATAAATCTTTAACGCCTATAATATTAATATTAGTCTCTTGATTTTTCATTATCAATCAATTCTTAGATCAATAGAAAATTATAAAATGTTGGGAACTTTGTTATCAATAATAATAATATTATTATGCAATTTGAAGCATTGTCTAAAGACAATCATCGAGCAATTGTTACCAAAATATTTTTATTATTAATTTCATACATATCAATTAAAAATAAAGATTATTCTATTCGAATTTACAAAAATTACGCGCTTATTATTTATTTACCATAAGTTGGTATAATACTTTTTAGCGTATCAACCAAATTTTGATTTTTAGTAAATTTTAAATCCTCCTTGAATTCGGTTCGGCATTCTGGGCATTTTCTACCATAGTGATTCACAGATTGTGTGATACATTCCTTACAAACGTTATGTGTGCATGGTGTAGTAACAGGATCTTGCACCAGCTCATGACATACTGGACATTTAAAATGATTTTCAACAAGACTTGAAATCAATTCGGCCAAGGTTTCATATTCTGTTCCTAACACAATATTCCAAACGCGATTATTCAAATTATCTTTTTTAATCAATTTTGAGATGTCACCAGGTAATTTGTAATTTTGAATTTTCTTTGCCTTTTTTGACGATGATGATGATGAAGTAGATGAACCTTGAGTTAAACCACGTTTTTTATCATTTGTATCCTTACATTCCTCTGGTATATACATTTTCAACCCTAAGCTGGCAATTCTTTTTTTCCCTTCTGGAGTCCAAGGAGCTGGTTCAATGTCATCACGTCGCATAAGATATCTCCAAACGATAAAACCAGATGCTCCTTTTTCAGGCCAATACTTTTGAATTTATACGATGCAAAATTAAATAATATTCTTAAATATTAATTTAAAAAATTATAATTATTACAATTATTATTTTTTTTTACCTTGACAATTTTATAAATTCCATCATAACGAACTCCTTCATCTGGTGCATATTTTGGGTTATGTTTTTTCAATTTTTCAGTACGACAAACTCTAATTGGTTTACTATTTTTCCAATTTTTCGCTACTGCGCCTGTCTTATTGTTGAAACTTGCGTCACACGTACGTGCAAGTGCTTCGTTTTGTTTTGTAAGTTCTTGATCGCTAGTTTGACTAGCGACTCGTTTATTACCAGTTTTCAAATCTCTTCCACCACTACCAGTATATGTGAACTCTTCACCATTATCTTTGTCTTCAGGATATCCGCCTCCGAGAACAATTGAAACAGCACCTACAATTGCTTTTCCTGCTATGCCAGCAACAGGCGGACTAATTTGAACAATTATAATTGTAATTATAATTGTTATTATTAACGCTATTAATAATGTGCCTTAAATTTTTTTTTAAAAAAGAGAGATTATATATATATATATATATATATTATTTGATCAACTCACCGATGAACTCCAGATTCAGAACAACTAACACGATACTTCCAAGATGAACCAACTGGGATTCCAGGTATCGGTCCAAAATGATCAGAGCCAACCACTTCACACTTTTTGGTTGTACCAACACAAGCCATACCACCACCCCATTTTCTTGTTTGTGTAGCTGAAGGCATTTTTGCTTTTTTGGAATTGCTAAGATCTAACCTTTGACCAGCCAGTATCACCTTACTGTTATCATTTGTACATGAGTCACAAAACCTTGATTAAATTAAAAAAAAAATTTTGAATAAAAATACAACCAATTAATTAATTAAACTAATCATATATTTAGTTAGCTAGTTACCAGTCACCTCCTGGTAGAGATTGCAAAGGAGGATTCAAACAATTGAAATGATAATAATATTGACATTCATCACAAACAATAGTATTTTCTTCGTCGTCCTTTCCTCCACAAAGATTACAACCGCACTCTTTACACTTTTTTCTTTTATTATTATTACATTTTTCACAATAATATTCTTCTTCAATTGTGTTGCCACAACTTTCTGTAGTAATAGCATCATTATTATTACCATTTGTAGTTTGGTCTTTATCATTATTAGTTGGACCATTTTGTTGTGGTTGGTCTTCTTTTGATGACTCTTGTGCTACTACAGTTTCTTTGACTGTTGTTGGTGATGATGATGAAATATTATCATCATAATTACTGGAGTTGTTGTTATTATTGTCAATATTATTATCAAGGTTAAATTCTTGTTGATTAATTGAAACTTTCTGAAAAAGTAGGATGGTGTTGGTATTTTTAATTCCATAATGAAAGAGTGTATTCCCATCCTCTAGCTACATGCAAAATTAAAAGAATTTAATTATATATATTATTATATCATATATTTTTACGAGTTTCTTATATTTGATGGTAATATAAAAGTTGTTTAAATTTGTTATAGTCGCTTATATATACAATCTCTTTTTTGTTACCTGTTTACCACCAAAAAATAGTCTTTGTTTTTCTGGTGAATATTTTTCTCCTGCCTTTTCATTTATTTTTTCTCTGATTTCTTTAATATCATCAGTTGGGTTACATTGAATTTTGACGTCTTTTTCCTCATATCTAATGTATATGAACATCTTTTAGACGAAATTATATATATATATATTTTAACGTGTAAAAAAAAATTTTTTTTTACGTGTTAAAAAAAACAATGTTTATAAAATTTTTTTTTGGTAAATGATCCGTGTAATAATAAACCAACAAGTGATAGGGCAAAGAAAAATATCACGTGGAACGAGGTTCGTTGCAAATCAATTCAAAGTTCAAGTTTTCTTACTGATTTATAGACAATATATTCTATTTATTTATCTAGTATTAAATCTCTCTTTCTTCCTCTAAAAGATAATCACTAGTATTCTTTCATAATGTTGGATAACAACTTTTTGACTAGTTTGCGAAGGGGTTGTTTGCTCCATCAACATCAGACAGAATGAAAATGTTATAGTAGACATCATTGTAATAGATAAGAAACGAATTCTTTTTTTTTTTTTCACTGATATCTAAATCAGCAATCAATTGGTCTTTTTGTTTGTTGGAGTTTCTTTTGGGTCATATTTGTTTAATGATTCTTTGATAACATATTTTGCACATTCGATATTAACTGCATTGTCAAATTGTTTATAACTATCATGGCCATTCGCTGTTAATACGAGGTTTTCGGGAAACCTTGGTACTTTGCTACCAAATATTTGTGATTTTTACAACGAATTTCCTGATCATTGGCAGAATTATTATATTCATAATGATGATATTATTATATTTATATTCATGTAAATTTTATCCTATTTATTGTTACAATATTTATTAAAAATAACGTTTTGTTTATTCAGTAAATTATGTAATAATCATTTAATTTTGCATCAACTTTTCATTAAAATCATCGATTACTATCATTGCTATTGTGCTCAATTTCCTGACAATAGCTCATTTTTCCCCGATGATATTCAAGCTAATTTTGCCAGGTATAAACAAATTGAGACAATTTAACTAAGAAAGTATGAAATTAACCAACTAATTTCTTTACCAAGTAATTTCTCAAGTTGTTTCGCTGTTTTTGTAAAAAATATTTCTTGAAGTGCCAAGCCGAGATCAAGTATACATGTACATACATCAACCAATCTGATCTCTCTTAATCAATTTTGTTGCATTGGTACTTGCAACTATTCCATTGATAATAAAATAAACTGACTCTACTATAATGGTATGGACAGATTTATATTAAATGTGTCGATTTTATATACTTGAATGTTTCGATTTTTTTGTTTTGTTTTGTTTAGACCATCTAATGATGTACGACGAAACTTTTGACTTTAGCCATTGAGGTAACTAAATTATTGACTAAAGATAGTTTCTCACCATGGCCATCTTGGCGATTTGACTAAAGCAAAGGCCTTGACATAAGTAAAACCATTTGCCGTAAGTAAAATCACTTGACGTAAGTAAAAAACGCTTGATACAAGGAAAAACGCTTGATACAAGCAACAATAATGATAATGATAAAATAAGTTTATCAAAAGTTTAAAAATATGTGTCCCGGGGATGAATAAAGAATTATTATGTCATTGTATGTATATTGCAATGACGCAAGAAGAATGATTATCACGGGAGAATTAAACTACTTGTTTTTTTCTGTATATTTTCTTTCGAAATAAAAATGTTAAAACTATTCTTTATTATTACATCATAAAATTAAATTGTCTTTACATATATATGAGTTGTGTTAAATTGATGTTTTTTCGAATTTTTGACTTTTGAAGTTAACTACGTGTAATAAAAATGCGCAATAATACTAATGATGTGTTTGAGCTGTATTTAGTGCCTGAGTTTGAAACAACATAAATTGATCAATATTGGTACTAGAACGACCTTTACATAACACACAAGACAGGTTTTGGTGCATATTTTTGTAAGTTTGAAGATTTTGGTATCTTCAAGAATGCTGAAATTCTTTTATTGTTTAATCACGATAAATTGATCACTTTAATATTAATACAATTTGTTGGAAAAAATTTAAATGTTGTACGAAAAAATTATTTGTTACACTCTTCACTTTATACCAAGTCAATTTA
>CAJVPN010001076.1:0-17836 GCA_910592215.1 Entrophospora candida
TAAATCCCGATGTTCGAAGAAAGATATCAATGTTTTGTCATGTTGGACCAGAACAAGTATATACTAGTAAAATAATATATTGTATCTAATAATAAAATAATAATTTTATTCTTATTAATAACATTATTATTCTTCATTATAAATAAATATAAATAAGGTTGTTTCAGTAAAGGATGTATCTTCAACATACCATGTTCCATTGCTTTTATCAGAACAAGGAATATTGGCCTTTTTTATTAGACGGCTTAATCTGGATACTATTAATATCAAACAAGAGCGTCGTAACAATGGTTTATATTTATTGAGAGAATGGATAATGTTGACTGAAGAGTGAGTATCATATTTATTTTTATCAATTATAATTATAAATTTTTATGTATACCTAAAAAATATTAATCTCTTTTTAAAAAAGTCATGATCGCCTTTCAAAACCTGTTACAATAGTCATTGTTGGTAAATATACCACACTTCAAGACTCTTATATTTCTATTATAAAGGCGCTTGAACACTCTGGAATGAAATGTGAAAGAAGACCAATAATTAAAGTATGTTGTAGTAATAATGATAATGATAATAATAATTATAATAATAATAATTGGGAAAACAATAAATATTTTAAATAAAAGTGGGTGGAAGCTACAGATTTGGAACAGAATGATGAAGCAGATAAATATCAAGAAGCATGGAAAGTTTTAAGATCTGCAAATGGTATTCTCATTCCTGGTGGATTTGGAAATCGTGGTATTGAGGGTAAAATTTCAGCAGCAAAATGGGCACGTGAAAATAAGATTCCTTATTTAGGTGTTTGATTATTTTATTATCATTGTTGCTGTAATTCTATATGTACTATTTCTAATATTGATAAAATGAACAGGAATATGCCTTGGTATGCAAATTGCTGTAATTGAATTTGCACGTAATGTTTGTAAGATGACAGGTAATAATAATTCTTTATATATATATATATATAATTTACCAAATATTAAATATATTTAATATAATTAAATCTCTTTTTTATTTTAAAGATTCAGATTCTGAAGAATTTAATCCAAAAGCCACTAATCAAGTCATAATTAATATGCCAGAAATTTCCACAACCTGCCTAGGTGGTACCATGAGGCTAGGTTTAAGACCAACAGTCTTTCAACCAAAATCAGAATTGTGGTCAAAAATGCGTAAGTTCTATAATAATATTAATAGTATTATTATTAATTGTAATAGCAATAATGATGATGATGATGCTACCATTAATACTACCATTAATACTACCATTTTAGGCAAATTGTATGAAATTATGAACATGACAGAGATTGATACTGGTATTGTGCAAGAACGTCATCGTCATCGTTACGAAGTTAATCCTAAGTATGTTAAAAATTTTGAATCATGGGGATTAAAATTTGTTGGACGTGATGAAACTGGACAAAGAATGGAAATAATGGAATATCAAAGTAATTAATCATCATCAATCATAAATCACCATTTTATTAATGATGTTAATTTTAAATTATTATTTTCATTTTTAGATCATCCATTCTTTGTTGGTACACAATATCATCCAGAATATCTTAGCAGACCTCTTAAGCCCTCACCAGCATTCCTTGGTTTTGTGTCAGCATCGGCAGGATTGACAATCGAATCACCATTCAAAAATTAAAACAATTTTATTTTATAAACTTTATTTGCCATAATTTTATTATTGATAATATTAATTTTTTGTATTTAGTATTTAGTATTTTATGTTTATTAATTGTAACAAATGCCAGGTTATTCAAATCCATCATCAAAAGAAGCTTTATCTTTGACATTCTTTCTTTCTATTAAAATAAAAATATTTTTTAATTAATTAATCACCTACATTAACATATTAATATCCAAGTTAAAATATAAAATTTTACTTTTTCTCATAACTTTGATTTTTTCCAATACTTCTTTTCGTTTCTTTTGTCGTTCTTGCACCTTTTCTACTTGGACTTTTTTACCAAATTTCTTCAATTCTCTTTGTCGTCTTGCATTCTCACTCGCTTTAATTTTTTGTTCTTCATCAATTAAATTTTCTCGCACTTTTCTCATGTGTTGATCTGATTTTATCATTTCTGCAAAATAATCATCCGGCCTTGTAAATGGTACTCCTGACGCTATAACTTTCTCCCGTCCTTCGATTGCTCCTTCTAATGCTTGTCTATAGCTATTATTTTTTTAAAAAATATATATATTTAACATCATACGCACATACATGTACATATGTGTGTGGGGAAAGGAAATAAAAATTTTTTTTTCATACAATTCTAATTCACGCTCAACATCATTATCAACATCATTGATATTCACCGGCTTAGAAGTTGTAATTGATTGTGTTTCTATCCATGGCAAGTCAAGTTTAATCTGTTCATATATTTGTTTTAATGCTGACTTTATTAAACAAAAAAAATTTTTTGATTGTTAATTTTATTTTAATTATCAAAAAAATACGTAACCAACAATTTTTTAAAACATACTTTATTATTAATTATTATTCGTTGCTGCGGTATTACATCCTCATCTACGATCTCTGAATCTGATAAGTCTTCTAAAGAGATTTCTTCGGTGCTCATGATTTTCGAAATTAAAAACAGAAAATTGATAATTGAAGGTATTCATAAAACGATCGACATATCATTCAAATCACGGGTAGGGGATCACATGGTAACAGAAATTAATAACAAATAAACCCTTTCCGGACACCTTTAATTTTTGAATATGATATCCAAAACCAGAACCTTATTTTTTAATGTAACTATTTTTTATTTGTTAAATAAAAACTCCAGGTTCCTTTCTTTTGAGTTTAGTATATATTAATTTTTTGTGGACATAAATATCGTTGGACCTAAATTATTGTCTTAATGATTTATTAACAGCATTTTCTAATTCTTCTTTTATTTCCAGTTTATTTGATGTATTCAATCAACCATTTAAAGAATATGAAATTCAGCTAAACCGTACTGTTAAAGGCACAAAAAAAAGACCAGATTTGTCTGATGTATTTTATCGTCATCTAACTTATTTAATTCACAATGTGTTGTTTCTGGTTTCTTTTTTACCGATTGCTTTATATAATTCAAATAGATGATATCAAAAAAAAAATGCCGAGCAAGAACACGGTAATAAAAGTTTAATTTTTAATTTTTTTAATTTTACAAATTATTCATTTTATTAATAAAATTTATATGTGATCAAACAGTTAAAAAAAGAAGAAATATGTTGATCTAACACAATTTATAGTGTTAGTATCAGAGTACTATAAATTTTATATGTCGAAAAAAAATCATTCGTATTCAAAATAAAAAAAAATCGCAATTTGTAATCACTTTATTTATATATACGTCAAATATGCCCTCAAAAAACAATAAAGTATATTTTTTCATATCCGTAAGTATAAGAATTATTATTATTGATCATATTGTTGAAAAACAAAATTCTAAAAATTTTATTTTTTAAATAATAAGCATTGATATCACATCAATGGACTCAAAAGAAGCGTAAAAATAAATCTTTGAAAAATAAAAATAAAAAAAAATCACTACATAGACATCAAGTTAACGTAATTATAAGAGATAAAAATCATGACTTATGCATAATGGAAGTAGTGTGTCCTTTTCACCGGACAAACAAAAAAAAAGATTTATGGACGTAAAACACAAGCAAAGTTCACTGACAATCCCAACCAATACTTACAATTTAAAACTTGGGACAAGTACAAGAAAATAAAAGAGGAGACCTGATAATTATTATAAGTCGCTCCAAACGAATACTATTCTATGGTAAAACGGGGGGGGAGTTGTGCATTGTAAATAATTCAAGTTTTTTTTATATGTATTACATATTTCTAATCAATTTTAAATTAATAAATGTCACAACAAGATTACGTCGTTAAAAATAAAAAAAATAAAAAAAAATAAGAATACGGAAGAGGTGAAGGGAATTTTTGATCATCCTGAATTATCAAAATATTTGGAAATTAATAATTTGGGCATTCTAAACATGTAGTGACATTTACGTGATAAGAATGAATTAAATCTTGCAAAATCTCAAATATAGATAATCATATTTCATTCATTTATTAAAATATTACCTTGAATTAATAATCAGCCGCTATTAGATAATCAATTGTTATAAAAGACATTTAAAAAATTCTCTTTCTTCAAAAACGACAACAACAAATTTTTTTTTAACAACAAACAACATTTAATATTGATATTTATCAATATTAAAAATTTTTTTATTATCAAACTACAACAACTACCTACGACGACAACGACGACCGTGACGGCAATGATGACAACAGCAACAAAAATTAACCATTGATACACTCCAAAGCCAGTGCCTTAAACTGGTGTTGGCTACAAATATCGGCCGACTGCTGGCTTAAGTTGCCGTTATTCGAATCTTCTTCTATGAGGGTTTTTAGAAGGCTTCGTGGGTAATGCAGACTCACTTTTATTATATTTGTTTAGTTTACCTTTCTTTTTTATTTTCCTTTTATTTATTTTTTAGTCAATTTTAGTTTCTTTATTTTTTTTTTCTTTTGATTTTTAGTCAATCTAGTTTTTAATTTTAGTTTTTTATAAGTTTCATATTATTACATTAGTTTTTTTTTTATTAAATTAGTTTACACATTCTTTTTACTCTCCACCAACTTCAGTTGATTATCGCTTCAAAACCCGACTTTGGGTTGAGTTTCTCCAGAAAAAATGAGTGAGATCGGTAGTTTATCCCTTGTTCGAAATTCAAAATAATCGATGGCGGTTACCGTGTTGGCATCCAACTAATTAATTTCGCGTGCCCATTGTCCTACGAGACCATGTGAACGCAATGTTTTGTTTCTTGCATCAATTATACAAACATGAAATAAATCATGATTTATATTAATTCATGTGAATTGAAAGTTTGTACGCGTCCGTTTAATTTTCACCAAGAAATCGATGTATTTATCCATATTCTTGAAGCGAAAGAATTAGTTGTAAGCCAGGTTTGCCATAAGTCAATCAATAAATCATACCTACCATGATATTCACCTGAAGGTAAAGCACAAAAAGTAAAAGTTGCGATCTACTACAATTTGTCAACATTTCTTGATGTTTTCAACAACCTGAGGTAATCTGTCCTTTGAGAATTTTGTATCTGCACGCTTACATTATAGTTAACGAACCGACTGACATTCATGTTATCAATCAATGTATTCCTCACACTAAATAATTCCTAGAGATGAATTAATATATAGTGAGACATAAATCCAATAACTATTAATTGTATTAATTATTTTTTTTTTTTTTTCAAACAAAAACGAACCCATGATTAATTGGTTATGTGACCATCAAAAGAAAAAAAAATATTCTAGTCGTTAATATTATTGTTATTAATTAGTTGTATTAATTATTAATTATTTATATTTTCAAAAACAAATTTACACTTACGCAAGAATAATAATCTACAACCGTCAATATACTGTCATTAAAGGGTATGCATGTATGCAACATTGCATTAATCCAAAAAAAAAAACGGATCTATGATTAAACGATCCGGTGATAAAGAATTGTCATCCAACCATCAAATTGGTTAGCATTTATTTTAGGGGAAGTTGTACAAAATAGGCTTATCCTATTTTACCTCGCCGGGTGGATATTTACCCGGATGATTTTAGCGAATTTTCCGTCGGAATTTGCCCAGCCTAGGGTTAACTTATTTCACCACGGCCCAGGTAATAGTAAGATAGGATAAGCCTTTCGGAAAATGTCCGCATTAGGTGTTTAGACAACATTTCTATTTTTTAAAAAAAAGGGACTATGATTAAACAATCTGCTGGTGTTACACGGCCGTTATTGATAAATAATAAAAAACAATAGATAACAAATAAATAGCTTCTATTACTTTTCCCTGTTAATTTTCTACCCATAATCCCAAGCCACTCGCTGTATTGAATGAGGATATACTCATAAAAAGAAATTCACGAAATTTAAGCCGACATTTCAGGGTAATAGTAATAGTACAACTCTGGTCCCGACTACTATGTCGATCTTCAAATTTTTTCACGTTATACACTTTTTATTAAAGGTTTTATTATAATTGGAGTTTAGTTGGTTCTATTTTATTAAATGTATTTCCAAAGTAAACAGAATGGTGTGCAGAATATTCGTACTATCTTGAAAGACTTTCACAGAATAACTGCAATTAAAATCTAGATTCATTACCACTTTCATTAATTGATTCGTTATCATTTTTATTATCATAAAGAAGGTTTCCTCCTAAGAAGCAAGTTATTTGATATTGTAGAATGAATGAATGTCTTTTATTAATAATTTACTAGGTCATAGTTACTCTATGAAGAGTCTGAGAATGTGATAGGCATGGTGAAAATAATACAAACATTATTGATCGACTTTTTTTTTGTTGAACGCGCGTCATACATGTGCATTATATTAATTGTTTTAATAATTTTTTAAAAAAAAATTTTTTTTAAAAATGTTACCACCCCACGGTCGTTTACCTTATTATCATCAAACCTTTAAAAAACGCGAAAATTTAACGTGTCGTTTAACTCGCGTACATAAACTAATATCATTAATCGCCATTACACTGTCACTACTATCCATTTATTTCACATTTATACTTACAACCACTAAATATATAGATTATGAAATTCAAACATTACAAAAACCACAAATTCATAAAGGTTTATTAATGAGTATAAATAACACTTTTTAATTAATATGTTTACTGATACATTCATATTAACTTACACTCACATATAGATCCAGACAGTTGGCTTGAAGAGATTTATGGAAAAGTAAATACATCAATGTTGAATGGACACACATACTCGCAATTATTAAATTTAAGTTCTGGCCGGAAATCATACTTACCTTTATCTTCTGAATTAACAATCATTTCAATAGTTAACGATCATGACAGTATTGAAGCACAATTGAATTCGATATCAAATCAAACAATAAAACCAGAAAATATAATAATAATTACATCAAAAAGAATCGTGAATAAAATCGAGTATCTAATCAGGAAGAAACACAATGATCTTATAATATCTATTCACGTTATGGACGCGGGTAAATTAAAATTACTAGGTTGGCTACAACTTGCACAAAATATAAAAACAACTCATGTACTTCTTTTGGATTCTGGTGTGGTACTTGGCAAAAGATTTATTCAGAACATGCTTCATGTTGCAAACACCAATGAATATAGTAATGCTCTATTGGGAACTATGGGTGCATACATTAAAGTTAATGGTGGATTAGTCAACCAAAAATCATTGGTTTGTCTGGCTGACCACAAATTACATTCAAACAATCATATTCAAGTGTTAGATTCGGTCACCAGTTCTCAGAAAGTTGATATGTTGACTAATATTTGGTTTTTCAAAAAACTATGGATCCCTACACTGTTTCGAGAAAATGTATTGGATGATGCGAGTGTTCCCTTTGGTTTCTATTTCACTTATGTTCTCAAATATCATGCAAATATACCTTCTTACATCCTACCTACTCATGATGAAGAATCTTGGGGTGACAGGAATTCTATACAACAGAGTACATGTGAAGATCTACAATCAAAACTGGATAATAATGCTATTTGGAACAATCAAATCGAACATGGTTATCCTCTGGTGTTTAAAGAATCATTGTTAAAGAATACAGAATTGAACAGAATATTGTTTGTTATTGATGGTTATTATCAGGAAAAAATGTTTAGACCATTATTTTGCAGATTATCATTGATCAATGATAATTTGATAAATGTGGTGGTGACTGGTAATTCACGAGGAATGTCTGCCTCGAAACTAAGATCTTCTCTTGTGGAAAATCAATATTCAGAATGTAAAAATATAGAAATCTATGATTTAGACATTAAAACAGAATCCCGAAACAGAATTTCTAGAAATGATGATATTGAATTAAAAATAAAAGTTTTTCATGGTGTTGGTCGTATAATACAGTTCCTAAAACCACAAGTTATATTCTATTCTAAAATTGCAAAAGATGAGGTAATCCAAGGAATAACAATTGCTGCAAATGAAATAAAAAACATTACCAAAATACAATTACCTTTGAAAGAAGTACATTATGCGATAGATATTATTGCTGACTTGCCATTTAAAGCATTAAAAAGTAATTAAACATATATATATATATATATAAAAGGTCATAATTCTATTTTATTTTTATGTTAAAACAACAACAATAATAATATCATCATCAATTATTTATTTTTAGATTGGAATTTGCCAAAAATTCAATTACAGGTACTTACACAAAATCGGCCTAAATCCTTGAGACGTCTTGTGAATTCATTGAATTTATCATTCTATTTTGGAGAGGAAATTTCATTAACAATTAACATGGACAAAGGAGCAAAGAATAACACAATATCCCTTTCAAATAAATTTAAATGGAAACATGGTGTAAAAAACATTAGACACAGAGTGGTTCAAGGTGGTTTGATGCCTGCTGTAGTTGAAGCATATTATCCTTATAATTATAATGATTATGCTGTTCTGTTGGAGGATGATGTTGAACTGTCACCATATTATTATATTTGGACAAAATATGTAATTTTAAAGTATAGATACGGACCAGACCGAGAATATAGTAAAAGAATGTATGGGTTGAGTTTATATAATCAGAAACAAATGGAGCTTCCACTTCCTGGCCGTAGAAAATTTTCTGCAGACCTCATATTAAACAAATCAAAATATAAAAGTGGATCGCCATACCTATGTCAGGTTCCTTGTAGTTGGGGAGCAGTCTACTTTCCAGAAATATGGCGTGAGTTTCACGAATATCTTGCTGTTCGTCTAAATGATGTCAACAACTACAAAATTCAGGATATAAAAGTACCGCTTAGTAGATCGAATTTTTGGAAAGAGTCTTGGAAAAAATACCTTATTGAACTGATATATCTTCGTGGTTATGTAATGTTGTATCCAAACTTTAGTAATTACACTAGTTTCTCCACAAATCATGCCGAGAATGGAATACATATTCGTGCCCGAAAAAATAAACCTGCCCCAGGTTCCATATTTGATGTGCCGTTAATGAATAAGAACATTATTTTCAAGGAATTGCCTGGTGGTCAACTAGCCAAATATAAAGATTTACCCGTGTTGGATTTATGGGGAAATCTTACCACATTTAAAACTTTAGTATATCGCGGTCAAGATCTTCAATCTAAAGTATCATTATGCCCACCAACTGATAAAATTGATGAACCAACATTTGATCCACGTGATTTGTTTTGTGTTGACCTAGCTGAGAAACGTAAAGCAATGGCTCTGTCACAGAATTATTTAAGAGACATTGATATTATGATGAGAGTTTTTGAAGTGGTCACAAATTATGCAAATTTAAATCAAATGAAAATGGAACCAAAGAAATTTATTAATATATTTTTGAGTATTTTGAATGGAAAATATGCACCATAATAATAACACGTCAATGATGATAATAACAACAATACATTTATAAAAATTAATGGTGGTGGTGATGATGATGATGATGATAATGAAATAACTGATGACACTACTAACAACATTAATACATTGATAAATTTCAACGATAATAATACCTCCTCGTCACCATCATCATCAATAATAGAAGCTATTATGCTGAAGATACTCCAACACTTACAAATAGAAAAGAAAAATAAACAAACAATTAACATTAATGAATATTGGTTTAATCAATTCAGAAATTGTAACAATAGATTTATTTATTTATTTTGAAAAAAAAATTAATTTATAGATTTTTAATTTTAAATTATAACATAATATTTAATACTGTTGTGCGTGAAAATGTGAATTTGCATTTGCAATTAACACCCCAACAATACCAATAAAATCATGTAATTATAATTATAGATTCAATACACAATTAATTGTTAACAAGTGGAAAAAACATATATGATGAAATATAATGAATTACCAACTATTTTCTATTTTGTTAAGTCTAACTAGGAGAAACTTCCATTGGATCTTTTTTGATATTGAGAGTGTGTTAAAGAAGTGTTGGCCAGTATATATTAACTGATGCTAATGGTTTGTGTATGTATAGGTAGGTTCACGAGAATGGTGGTAAAGTGGAATGAGATGCACCCAACAATGGCGATGGTAGTATTATAATTTCACAAACCTGCTCAATTACTAATTAGTATTAGTGCATTAGTGATTGTAAAAAAAAAATTAATGTCAGGCGACATCTCAAAAACGGAAAATAATCTAGTTGATTTGAGTATTAGTATTAGCATTAATATTAGTAGCCGGGGTTTTTTTCGGAAGCATTAAATACTAATGTTTCACCATATTATGAAAATTTAATTTTCAATACATTAATTAGTACTAGATCAGGAAATAAAACCGAGAAAAATGGGAGAAAAGAAAAATATAATAATAATGAATTTTTGACGTTGGACGTTTTGACATTTTTTTTTAATTATAAATGTTAAAGCGTCCGACAACTCTCAAAAATAATTGAAATAATTGCATTCTTTAATAATCGTAATAACAATCAAATCAACCACAACAACAATTAGAATAATAATAATAATAATGACAAATTATTCATTACCAAGTGTTATTTTTATAATATTTCATTTCATAAGTATAATGTCAATAATATTATTGATACTTGTATTATTAAAATCACCTTCACATTCAACAAAATGGACAATATTTCAATTATGTTTAGCAGTGTTAGGTAATAGTATATTCTCAGTATTAACAATACTAAAATACGGTGATAATATATTAGAAGCTTTAGACAAACCAATTTGCATTATTCAGCAGAAGCTGTCGAACCTTTTCTTTTATCCATTATATTTATTTCCATGCGTTTTGGCATTTTATTTATGGTCCGGAACCGTTAATTCAAATTCAGAGGTTGAAAATAATCATTTCTGGACTTTTACAATTTTAATTTGGGGGTTTTCTTTCATCTATAGTTCAACGGTATTGACAGTATCAAGGTTTGAAGATAATTGGGGCGTGGTGGCGACAAATTTATCGTGTGAAGGAACTTATAATTTTAGATCAAAACGGTATTTGGATTGGCTTTTTCAAGGAATTACATTAACGATAGCATCTATTTCATTATTTTTCACAAGTAAGTTATATGAAGAGTTTTTCAAAATAAAAAGATTTGATATGTTATTAATATATATGGGTTTATTTAGTACGCTCCACGATGATAATATGGCAAAGATGGAAAGTTCATAAAAAGAATCCAAATCGAAAGACTGCAAATGAATTGGATCACGCGGTTAGAATGATTGTTTATGTCTGTTTGTATTGTATAGGCGTGTGTTTTTATTTAATATTGGAAATAATGCAACAAATCAAATCAGATGAAAAATCTAAACATTATTATTATATTGGAAAATTTAATAGTTCACTATTGTGAGTAATAACCAATGTTAAAAAACTATTTTTTTATTATTATCTTATATATAAACCTTACTAAAATTAAAAAATTATTTTAATTGAATGTGTGTGTGTGTGTGTGTGTTGTACGGCACATAAAGTGGAATATATATTTTTTTGATCTTTGGCACAAAAAAATCTACTATATTATTGTTACCTTGTTGTTATTATTATCAGGATCTAGACGATGATGAAACATCCGACTATCTTGACACAGCTACCAACACTAAAATAAAAAGAATCTCAAGGGACACGGTAGATTCTGAGGCAATAACAATTGAAGTTTTGACGGAAAGTGATGCCGATAATGATCGATTTTCTGCTACATTTTCAGACAATCAAAAAAAAATAAAACGTCATAGTTTACAGGACTCCACAAAAGGAAAAAGGACTTCAAAGAGCCGTAGAAGACACAGTGATTCTTCATATGAAAGAGAAAGAAGACACAATGGCTACAGGAGACATGATGATAGAAGACACAATGACAGACTACATTCAAGTAGAAGACACAATAGTGATAGCAGACATAATGATGTTACCAATAAAAGGGTAGTCAGCAACGTAGCAGAAAATAGCAGAAGGCTTTATTTTATTGATTTGGAAAATGAAAATACCGATAATAATAATAGTAGTAATAGCAGCAGCAGTAGTAATAATGGTAAAAATGTTGTTAATAATGGTGGAAGTTTTTCTAGCGAGCATGATTTGCAAAGAATTTGGAGACAATTTTAAAAAGTACACACTTATCCATTCATCCCCCCCGTACATCCCCGATACATCCATTCACCTACAATAATCACACAAATTCATATTATTTTTTTACATAAACTAATAAAATTTAATACAATTTAATGACATTAATAAATTAATCTTTTTTAATAACACTTGCAATTTATTGTGTTATCCAAATAATAAATCATTTTCCGAATTTGGTAATTTTTACATTGTTGAGCCAACTGCGGAAGTAACCTGGTTTTTCATGTACCGTAGGAACACACATCAAGTATGAGTCTAACATTATTTCAATAATTTTAAGACAAGTTTCGTCAAATCCAATAGAGCACAATTTATTAAGATATAAATGAGCCTTTAAACATAATCAATGTCACAATTAAGGAAAAAGGGTATATCTGATATAATAATAATAATCAATTCGTATTATTTACTATTGATCATACTCCTTTTACTAATTATTATGTTTATCAAAGGACCGGAAATTATTTTGTATCCTGAAGAAAAATATATATATCAACAATTATTTCAAATAGCTGATGAAGAGAAAAAAGGTTATATTGATGGAACACATGCTGCGAATTTTTTGAAAAAATCAAATTTATCTTCGGCTGCTTTGAGTAAAGTAAGCAAATATTTAGTTTTTATTACCACAACGAAAAATATTTTTAATAATAATTATATTTGATTGATATAGATATGGAATTTAGCTGATTATGAGAATCAAGGTGTTTTAACAACACAAACTTTTATTATTGTTGTTAAATTAATTGCTTTGGTTCAAAATGGTCAAAATCCTGATATGGCTCTGTTAAAAGCTAGTATGTTTTTTTGTGTATTCTTCAAGAATTTTTTAGTTTATGAATATTTTTTAAAAAAGTTTTTCTTTAGAGGTACCATTACCACGTTTTGAGGATATTAACATAGAAACAGCCTATATTATTACTGATGATAATCGTGAAAATTACAAAAAAACATTCTCAAGATTGAAGCATGAAGATGACCTTGTGGATGGTAATTTAAATTAATAAATAAATGAATATTTTATATATAGGTTATATATTATATTACGCAATTATTATTTTTAGTAAAAATTTTTTTTTAAAGGTGACAAGGCAAGAGAAATTTTTTTGCAATCTAAATTATCATCAGAAACACTCTTTCAAATTTGGTAATAGATAATAAATAGATAATCTATTTATTTATTAAAAATTTTTTTTTGGTTGATGCAATATTTATAATTAAATTATCTAGGAAACTAGCAGACACAAAAAATAGAGGAAGACTTGATGTAAATGAATTTATCATTGCAATGCATCTAATAAAACAGTATATGTCCAAAAATATCAAAGAAATACCACAAACTCTTCCAAGTGGATTTTATGAAATGGCTGCCGGCGTTAATCTTGATGTACTTGCATCATCAACATCACCATCACTTTTTTCTGGAAATTCATTAACTCCTTCTTTAAATCCAGATGGATTTAATACAAAATCTCCATTTATAGAACATTCATGGGATGTGACACTCGAAGAAAAAACAAAATATGATAAAATTTTTGATTCTATTGATCAAATGAAACATGGATTTTTAACAGGTTAATAACATTTTTTATTTTTTTTTGATTTATATATAATTTTTTCTTTAAATTTAGATTTTAAATTGGTATAGGTGACGAGGCAGCAAAATTTTTTGTGAAATCAAATTTGGATCAAAACACATTGGCAATGATATGGTTGTAGTTCGTTTAGTGTTTCTTTAAAAAAAAATATATTTTTTTTTTTGTAAATAATATATTTATATTTGTACTTTTTTTTTTTTAGGAACCTTTCTGACATAGATAAAACTGGACGTCTTAATCATGAGAAATTTGCTGTTGCTATGCATTTGATCCAAAAAAAGGCTAAAGGATTTCCATTACCAAACATTTTGCCAACAAGTCTTACTCCACCATCAATGCGTCATACTACTGGTAAAATTTTCCTAAATAAAAATCATCTGAAAATAAAATCATCATTATTAACATTTATATATATATATAATATAAATCTAAATTTTAAAACAATCGATACAAAACAGCTAGTCATTTTTTTGATTTAGAGGGATCTTCAACTCTTGGTCATATTTCAAAAAAAGATATTGGATCAACTTCATCATCGATCTCACGTTATTCAACAGAAGACTTCTTTGGTTTAAATGATCCTACAGACTCGCAAAATAATTTTATTTCAGATAGTCGTGTTATTAAGGGTATATTATAAATATTTAAATTTGTTATAATTATCATTATAATATTCATATAAAATTTTAATAAAAAGTATTTTAATTTTTTTGGGGGGGAATGATTCACAGAACCACAAATGATTGATTTTTTTGGCGACTCTGATTTACATACTAAAATTGCAAATGAAAGTAGTGAAATAAAAAGTTATGAAACCCAAATTAATATTCTTGGCAATTCAAGTGATGAACTAGAAAACAAAAAAGCCAGTTTAAATTCAACTCTTGCTGATTTAGTAATACAAAAACAAGAAATAAAAGATCTTTTCTTACAAACACGCTCTTTGTATGAAGCTGAATTTAAGGCAGTAGAAGAAATTCAAATCCAATATCAATTGGAAAATGAGAATTTTGAGAGAGTTAAAGAAGAGCATGCACAAGCTAAAAGAGCTTTAGCTGCTATGAAATTGCAAAAGGAACAATTAGAAGAAAATATTCAAAAAGATAAAGATGAAATAAATGAATTGAGAAAGGAATTGAGAATAATCGAAGAAGAAACAGTATCAATTAACGCCAAAGTTAAAGACTTTCAAAAAGACAGTGCACAACAAAAAGGTTTACTTATGATTAATAAAAAACAATTGGAAACTTCCAAAGCTGAAAGAGAAAAGTCATTGGAGGTCTTAAAAACTTTTGAAAAAAGTAACAATCTACCTGATATCAACAAGGATCCTTTCGTTTCTACACCACTAACGACAACGTCATCAAATCATAATTCCTTTAATGCTTCTCAATCAATGTTTAATGAACCAGGAAAAAGTTCAGCTGATTTTTTTAATGGGCAAGGCGAAAATAAACTCCAACAAACTCACATTAAAAATAGCACAACTTCGGCCATCGATCCATTTGATTTTGACAATTTTAAAAATGCAGCATCAGACAAATCAGGTCTTGATTCTGCGTTCGCAACGCTTGAAGTTACAAATAAGAATAATGGTGATGATTCATTCTTAACTGACACTTTTAATTCCGAGAAATTTCCTTCTTTAGAGGAACTTGAAGGTTTAACACCTGGTAATAATTTTAATTTTGAAAAAGAAAACAAGACAAATCATTTTGACACAACCAAACCAGATGAAAAGATTATTTCTCCATATATGAATGAAGATAAAGTCGAAAATACACTTAAAAACAAGCCAACTGACTTATTAAAAGGATTGATGAAACCTTCGACTAATACCAAAGATGCTCGTTCATCAGAAAATTTCGATTCTATTTTTACCAATAATTATAACAATAACAATAACAATAACAATAACAATAACAATAACAATAACAATAATGATAATTATAATTATAATACATTTAACACATCATCATCATCAACAACATTTAATACGTCTTCATCATCATCATCATCAAGAACATTTAATACATCGTCATCATCATCATCATCAACATTTGGTTTATTTGGCTCAGATAATGATATTTCATTTTTTGATCCTTTAGCTTCAAAGAATATTAATAAACCAATAAATGCGAATAATGCAGTTTTTGATTCTGCATTCGGAGGTGCTTTTGAAAATGCATTTTTTCAAGGGAATTTCAAATCTCCTATACCTACTGCCACCACCATTAATAATGATAATGACGATGATATAGATTATGTAAAAACTTTAAAAGAGATGGGTTTTCCAAGAGAAAATGCTATAAAAGCACTTGAAGATAATGATTATGACTTGAACAGAGCAATATTCGCTTTATCTAACGTTTAAATCAGAGCCATTGTATTGAAATTTTAATTTTCAAATTAATAAATTTGTAATGTATATTTTATTTAACAGCATCAAAATTTTCCCTTTTAATTTTACAATCAATCAACCTTGGTTTTCCACCAATTTTTTGGGGCACAGATAATACTAAGGTATCATCCATCAGACGAAGTAATAATAGAAATAGTATTAATAAATGAAGTAGATGTTATTTATTGTTTATTATCAAAATCCAATTAATGAATAACCCGATTAAAATTATTGACCAGAAATTGATTGCATGATTACATGGCTTCGGATATTTCGGAAATTTTAATATTTAGGATTGGGAGAATAGTTGGATTTCTCCCGAAATCTTGATTCCTGAACCTATTCGAATATTCGTAATTCAAAAATGCGAATTTCGAATATTATTTTGAATGCTCGTTTTCGAATATAATTATTTCAAATATTTTCAAATTATAAAGAAAAAAATTATTTCATAATAATTATTATGGGTATTCGAAATGAATTCAACATATGATCGACATGATCAAATTTTGTTCACGTGATTCACGTAAGTAGTTCATTCATTTTATAAAAATAAAAACTAGTTTTCATAAAATTTAAACTTCTTTGGGCGTTATTACGAACATTCGTGTCAGTCTTAAAAAAGTTGCTCGTTATGGGTTCATTCAACCAAAACTGGGTACCATTTAATCAAACTTTTCCTGTAAATAATATGTATGGCTATAAAGTCGAAGTTTAGTTACTATATACCTTTAAAACCTTATTTTTTTTTATATAGAATTTAAAATATTGAAAATCTTTGGACAATTATTATTATTATAATAATAATCTCCAGTTATTTATCACTGACAGGACTAGCCGCGTAACCTAAATGAGCATTTGGCTAAACTGACTAAACTATTTAGTCATTCATATGTTAAGTCAAGACAATTATTGCCAAATTAGGACTTTAACATCTTTACGCAACCAGCCCTGGTGACATGAATTTTGTTATTATGGTTAAAAAATATTTTTTGGTCGTGACACTGGCCCCTAATCCTTAAATTCACGCGCGTGAAATCCTTTCTTCATATTCATAAACAGAATATCAGATATTCGTTATTTGCTAGGTAAATCGAAAAGAAGATATCCCCCATTTTTTTTTAAGCAAACAGAGTCTAATATTTTCACCGATTGTAGATTAATATATACTACATAAATTTGAGACAGATGGGTTTTGTTGGACACTGTCTCAAATGACACGCCAAAATAATGATATAGACAATTCTGGAAAAATGGTTGTTAAGCCAAATATGCTCTTTGAAATGAGATATATAAGAATGTGTTAACAATAATGACTTTCCAAATAACGAAATAAAATTTAAATTTAATTAATGATGATAATGTTATTATAACAACGACAATAACATAGCTAACTGATAATATAGATAATTTATAGGCTACCATGATTAACCTCATTATTATTATTATTATTATTATTATTATTATTATTATTATTATTATTATTATTATTATTATTATTATTGTTATTACTACTACTACTACTATTATTATTATTATTATCATTATCATTATTATTATTATTATTATTATTATTATTATTATTATTATTATTATTATTATTATTATTATTAT
>CAJVPN010001077.1:0-17833 GCA_910592215.1 Entrophospora candida
TCAGAGTATCTTGTCAATTTACACTTGTTACATTCTTTTGATTTGCCTTTTTTATCTCTTGCATTTTTTAATTCAAACTCATAAATATACTTTTCTTTGCAATATTCTTTTTCATTTTCAGAAAGCTCCTTGTTTTTGTTGACTAATGAAAAAAAATAATCTTTTTTACTTTCTTTATCAGAATTAACACTAGCATTATTACGCATTTCACCATTAATTTTATATACAAAGTTCTTTCTTTCTGGTGTTGACAATGATAATAGTTTAACATATGACATTATATAAAAATATAATATATAAAATTCGACTTGGAAAGGTTGCCGTGTTACGTACAGTTCCTTTCTAAATGTCGTAATTTTTGTGTAGATTTTTATAATATTCTTTTTTTTTACCCAAATTTGAATGCACGGGAACATTCTGTTATAAGGAAGACTCGTTAAAGACTTGAGACGGTAAATCCGGGGCGGTTACGGTAACGAATCACAAATTTTCTAAACATTTTGTTGTTAAACTTTAGTAAACCGAATTGTTAGGGAAGAGTGAGATCAAAATCAAAAGGTAAAACTTTGTTATAAGTTGGTTTTTTTCCTTTTTTTTGCTACATTGGCTTGAAATGATATAAATGCTCCAAGGCGAGGCCATAAGTTTTTGGTCATTTCAAACGGTCCGAAACGTCAGAGCAAGACAAAGACCAAATGATAGACACATCTAAAGCGAAACACGATTTCCCTTCAGTCAAGTATCTGCTTCGCTCGACCTTGACGTTTTGAATAAAAATAGACAATTTTTTGGTTGCCAAATAGATATAAATGGGAATTCACATGATATGATGATGTAAAAATAACCACAACCATTTATCAATTTTTGGAAAACGAAAATATTTTTGCAGCCAATCCAAGGAGGATTAACCTTACCATTTGAGACATCGATCCTAAACCTCTTACCAGTAAACCATGACCAATATACTAATTAAAATTGGGATTACACATAACCACCCAACTACCAAGACACCCCTGTTAAAAGGTTGAACTTCATGTTTTGAGAATTGGTTTTAATATTAAAATATAATAATAAATTGACAATCCTATTATTTTGATCAATGACGTTACTGAATTATGGAAAGCTTATAATATTGAAACATTAGTCATTAGCCATATATGATATATTTCTTAACCAAAAAAAAAGTAAAGATGAAAGAAACAACAGCTGATTTCGTTATAACTGTTTTCTTTTTGCTTATTGTTATTTTTTCGTCCCTTTTAATTATTTTTTCATCCATCATTATTTCTATTATTTGCATCATTTTTCTTCTCTTGGCTTTATATGAAACTTCCTCTTGGTTGACCTTCAGGTGTGATTGTTGTTTTCTATGATTTCTATTTATTAGAAAAGTCAAAAGAATTTTATTCATAAATATCTAACACAATAGACCAAAAAGAATAATGTATTCCGCTTTTAGTGAGAAAACGAACAACGAAATTACTCAATGGTCCAAGCAAAACGTGAAGATAATGATCTTGATCCTTTGGTAATGGTTGTAGAATGGAATGAGTGTGGTTTGTTGCAACGAGGGATCACAAAAAATACTATAATTACTAATTTTTCAACAGGAATTTGTGCTAATTATCCAACATTCATTCGGCAGTTTTTATCTTCACGTTTCACTACTCCAGAAGTTGTACCTACTCTATCTGAATCTCTTTTTTGTGTTGATGGTCTTCATGTTCTTCAAAAATGTTTTAATATCGTTGATGATCTACAAAGGCATTATGCGTTCAGAAATGTACCTTCATTGGGTTGTGTATATCTTGTATCAGTAACAAGAGCAAATGTTGCAGATATTCAAGAAGTTCATAATGTATTTAGTATTAATTAACTGAACACACTTCTAAAACAAATTTTACTAGATAGACATGGATTCCATGCAATTGATCTGGTAATTCTTTTATTGCATATTTTAAGTATAATAATATCCTGGTTACAATAAAAAACAAAATTATTGTTTAGTCCTTTCCCTGTACGTGAACACCTATTTCAATTATTATTATTAAAATTTTTTAAAAAAAAGTTTTGATCTGGCCCATTGGCCAATCATAGAATATGTCCAGGATTATGCTTTCGCATAACTGGATATATTAATATTAATATTGCCAAATTTTATTACTTTATCTTTATTACTCCATATAATACATCAAATTGCTATTAAACGTAACTGCCTCAAATAGAAGTGGCGTATTAAAAAGTCGAATTTTATTTGCCGTGATCGACATCATCTATAAAATTTCTAAACCTTAGTTCTTTTTAAAAAACGACAAAAAGTAAGTTTTTACTTTCTTTATTAACAAAATTTCTACTCGATGATGAAACAAAGCATTTATCAATAGCTGGAATTACCGTCTGAAACCCAATGTTGAAAGATAATTGCACCATAATATTTTCTGAGAGAAAGAAAAAAAATTTTTTCTCTAAAAAAATTTTTTTTTTTGTGAATAAACCAACTCTAATAAATGATTTTTATTTATTTTTTTATATTGATAATATTAGAACTCTTTGAAGTTCCAGAGGATCAATGAAACAACAAATGTTGGAACAGAAAACTTTTTTAATTTATTAATAATGAGTTAATAAACAACTATTAAAAAAATCATATTTATTATTTCAGTTTGATTTTCTTTTTCTCAACATTTCTTTTTGGCTTTTTTTCTTGAGTTTTTGATATTGATGATTTATTAACAGCATTATCATTATTTTGTGATTCTTCATTGCTTTCAACTTCATCGTTTTCTTCTTCTTTGCCTTTTCCTTTACTTTTTTGTTCTTTCCAATCAACAGGATTTTTACGAAGTTGGCCAATTGGATACAAATCTGGAATTTTATCAACTATTTACAATATATTTTTAATTAATGAATAATTATAATGTTATTCTTATTGTTGTCTCCATTAATGATTAATCTATTTACCTTGAACAGACCCATACTTGTTAATTTGAATTAATAAAGGATGGTCACTAGAACTTTTTTCATACCGATCATTATCCTCATTTCTTATAAATAAAGTTATTAATTCTTTATCATCTTTATCGTCGTCATCACTTAATAATGAATTCGAAACCCACAAGTTTCCTCGAAGATCGTACGCAATATCAAGTGGATCAATACTTGAATATAAAATTGTTTTAAATTCAATAGATTGATTAGTCTCATTCCAATTCAAGATTACTACTCCAGGAAATTTTTCTATAACCAAAGCGATGTGTTTTGAAATTGAACTGCTTGTGATTGTGGTCACAGAAAATTCATTATTATTGTACTCTGAAGTTAATAATTTTTTTTCGTTTTGTTCTTTAATCTATAAATATTAAAAAATATCAATAATTAAGAATCACCAAAAAATAATTAATAATACATTGTAAACAGCAACAAAAAATAATAAAAACAACAATAACAACAAAAATAGTAATTATTACTTGATTTTCAATAATACTTTTAATGTTTAAAGATTGTAACAATTTTCCTGAAACATATTCCCATAACAAAATATAATCATCACCACCTGCTGACAACAAAAAATCAGTTGACCAAGGTAATATATGCAATTTTGATAAAAATCTGCAAAAAAAAAAAACAAACAAAAATACCTTTAATTGATTTGAAACAACTAATTAAGTACATCATTACAATTTCTTAATTGTATATGCTTACTGTGTATGGCCTAAACAGTATGATTCTATATTATGACCTTTTGGAAATCTACTGACTCTTATGTGTTCATCACGGTCAGCCGTTATAATAAATTTATTATTAGGTGTTAAAATCTAAATAAAAATAAAAAAAAATTTATCAAGTTCTTCTCTTTCACTCAAACACAAATAATCTATTAATATTACAAGTATATATTTTTACCATATCAGTGACCATTGAGACATGACCTAACAATAAATCTACAGCATTCTGATTGTCATTTGATGCGTTTATTGGATATCTTGCAAAAGAAAAAAATCAATCAATTAATTATAATTTTCCTTCTAACAATAATAACTTATCTAATTTATTTTTTAACTACCTGTAAACGTCTCCAAATTTGTCTGCCGTAATGATTTGTGATCCTTGGGAATTGAATGCAATTGAGACCACACGTTTAGGCACGGGTCTATATAACATAAGATCATATCATATTTCAATTCAATTCAATTAGATCTTTCATTCAATTATTTATAATCTAAAAATATTTGTCTAAATAACATGCCTCGAATTTATCAACCTCCAATTGTCAATACTCCAAACTTTCAATAATTTATCTTCACCGCTTGAAGCCATTAAAGATTCATCATTAGCATCATCATCATCTGCTGATTTTTGATAAAATTCAATTGCTCTAATTAAAGTTTCATGTGCATCAGTATTAGGTATTATGAATTTAGGTCGCATCTCATTGTTAGAGAATAATGGATGTGTAGTAGATATTATCACTCCTGTACTATATATACATGTAGAAATAATTGGTAAATTTATTTATTGATAATTATAAAACAAAAAATTATTATTCAACCTTGTATCTATAGCTTGAAAATTTCCTCCAAATACAAGTATCAACAAATCTCTTTTAGGATGATGTAATAATTTTGTAAATGGCAATCTAAGCATTGTTTTTTCTTCTATTCGCAAAAGAGATATAACCCACGTAATGATCTACATATCAAAATTATGATCAGACTGATGGCCAACTAGCCAACGAACGATTAATTATTGATTAGAGAAATTATTGGTATTAGTATAGCATCCGGAAATTAATTTGATGTAAAACTTGCACCACCGTAATAGCATCTTTCAAGTATTAGAAGTTTAGAAGAAAGAATTTTGCCAAGAATCTCATTATGAAATCCAAGGAATGCCGAGATGTCTTCTAATCATTTGTTTGGTTCTCCACCTTAATGCCTATATACATATTTAATAATATTTGACAAAGATCAAGGCTAAATATTTTTTATTATTTGTATTGATTAACGCAAGATATGATGAAAACAAATATGAATAGGTAACCACAAAGTCAGGTTGTAGTACTTATAAATGAACTTACACCGTGAAATTACTCTAGTAGGACTGCTTTACAAAATCCTGAAAAGCAACACAAAAAGGTAATGAATGGGCTAGGGAATTATTATTAGTTTAAAGAAATATCTATCTATCAACTTTTTTAATTGCAAACAAACATTCGATTAAAATTGTATATTCCAATAATGTATGAATAAATTAAAAAAAAACTAAAAGAACGCGTTAATAATAATTACAATTGAATGACTTCTAATCACCACCAAAATTGAGAAGTTGTCTCTTTCAAAATTTTTTTCGGGACAGGTTGTTAATAAAGCCGAAAATAATCTGAATTGCAAGTAAAGGTAGAAATAAATGTTCAAATAATTACGTTATTATAAATATTTGCATAGTAAAAAATAAGTTTTTTATTCCTACATAAATAATAATGATTAGAATAATTAGATAATATAAGCAAGCAACAAAAGAGAAAATATTATTATTAAAAATTTCAATGTTGAATATAATTCAGCTTTCTTTTGAATTCTAAGATCACTCAATTCGATCAAATATTTAATGAGATAGAGCGCGTTTTTTTTTGAATTTTGAAAAATATTATTTTCATTTTTACATCAAATAGGCATCAACCTGCTCATAGTACAATTATTGAATAATTGATAAAACATTCATCAAGTATATTTATCAATCATTCAATCGTTATCGTTATACTAATAATAATAACAATAACGAATAAGAAGTTTTTATAAAAACTCGCATATACATACAAACCGTGTAATTAAAATTTTAGTTGAATTGCCTCGATAATAAAACTTAGTCTTGTTTATTATTTATAAAGAATAAGAGTAAACGACAAATAGCAAAATTATAATAATATATTTTTGCTAATTTTTTTCTTCCAATTCTTTAACAAAATCATCAATTTTTTTAAATTGCCAAGACCATCCTGTATCATAAAGAAAAGGTCTCAGATCAAATCTATTATCATCAACACTATAAGATTCTGCATGATAAGAAGGTGTTATCGTAGTCATTTTATGTCGATTTAACGAATAATAATAATAAAATTTTTTCACTTTTCTTGATATCTATTATATAATTATGAAAAGAAATAATTGAATTGATTGATTGATTAATGAAAAGATTTTTAAAGATGACTTTTAAAAAAAATTTTTTTTACTTCTGTTGGTGATAATTCTGAGCTCCATTCATGAACTAATTTTGTAAACATTGAGAAAGGACCACATCGATTTAATTTACGTAATCTACCAAAGACAGATAATTCTGCATATGACATTCCCATATCGGCCTATATTACGACATCAATTTGGTTATCCTTTAAAAAAAATAAATCTTCATTGTCATTATATAAACCATATTTACTTCATCGGATTGTACATAATCCTTAGTTATTGGTTCAAGTTCTGCTGTTGGTGTGGCATTAAGAAATCTTATAAAATAATATGTAAAATAATAATTTTATATTCAGTAAAAATTTTCACTGACTTAAATATCATAATCAAATATGGTTCATGATTACTACTCAACTCGTCCAATATAGAAAGCCCAAATTCATTTCTTGCATATTCTATAAATTTTCTTAAATCAATTTTACTTATTGCCCCAATTGGATTAATGTCAGCACTCGAACAATCATATTTTGTTAGGTAACCTCTTAAGCTAGATTTAATAATAATGATTATGATTATGTAGTAATTAATATAGGATTTAATGATAACTACAAAAAAAAATAAAACAACGATAATGGATATGATAAATATGATAGTAATAACAATGATAATTACCATTCGTCAACATTGGAACAACCAAGCACCAACAAAGAGCCAGTAAGGTTTCTTACCCATGGTAATAATTGTGCAAATAAATATGATAATACCATTCTTAATCTTGCCTTAATTTACATTTATATATATTTTTAAAATGACACCAAAATGAAATTTTTTGAATAGATACAAGAAAAAATTTTTTAAATTACTTGAATATTTTGCAAAGCAAGATTTTCAACATTGCTTCCACCATATACACGAAACTTTGGTGTTTTATTAGTTACCATTGTAAATAACGTTAATATACAAGTTATAATTGTATCAATATTGAAGTTTAAATGATAACTATTAATGATAAAAATAAATAATAAGCAAATAAAAAATTTTGTTTTAATAAATTAAAAATTTAAAAGATGGTTTTTGATTTACCTGCCTATAGAATCTGCTAAATTTTTAGCGCGTTTTCTTGTCTCTTCACTTGAATTCTCGGTACCCATATAACTTGTATGAAATATTCGACTATATTATTCATTATATATATAAATGATGGTAATCATTATTATTATTATTATATAAATTTTAAATTCCTTTGTTTTACTTTGATAATTCTCTTGGATCAGTTGGAATATAATTAGAATCCAATTCTTCACCAACAATTCTTCTGACATCACTGATAACCTTTTTATCTATAAAGATATTATTAATTTATCAATAAATAAAAATTTATGGATACATTCAATACATATAACATATATAACAATACATACCTCCATTCGAAGCAGCCTCAACGACAAGCCGACACATTGAATAAACAATAATTGCTGTAGCACAACTATCAATTCCACCACTAAGAGGCAGAAAATAACCATTTGTTTTTGATCTACGTAAATAATCCCAAAGCCAACAAGCTGGACCTAACCTATTTGAATAACAATCACACAATAAGTCATTATTACTTGTTATTTTTTTCTTCAAAATAATTTTTTTTTAAACCCACGCAATTTCTTGCTCAGCTGTATGATAAAATTCTTTGATCGGCTTTGTTGGTTTGATTTTTGATTTAATATTTAATTCCGGTTCAGATAATTCTATTGGAGCTTCTATACGAGTATAAGTAATTGTGTTGACTGCTTGACAACTTCTACTAATGTTTGATCCACGATGAGATCTAACATCTTCAACATCAATTGTTGCTGTCAAGACTTCCACATCTTTAAGTGAAAATTGAGACCCTTGAGCAACTATTTTACCATTTACAGCTATTAAAGCACATCCATCATAATATAAACGATCACCATCACAACCTTGTTGATTAGCATATAAATATATTCCACCATTCTTTTTTTTAATATCATCAAAATGTATATGTGCAATTAGAATCAATATTATGTATGTATTTGAGTGTAAACCAACTATTAACTATGTAGAAATATACCTTTAAAGTTGCTTCTTTAATTAAATCAATCCTTGTATATAATTTGCGCAATTCATGATGACTACCACTACTGTTTGTAAATATTTCTACGCCATCTAACCCCATATTAATATGTGGACTAATTAAATATAATTAATAAAAGACAATAATCGATATTATATTACATATAGACACATGCATTTATAAATATCATTACCTATTAGGAGTAAATAACTCTTCACATAATTCTATTCCAACACAAGTATCTATAGTAGAAATTACAGCATCACCAATTGGAACTGTTTCCTTAAAATCCATTTAAAATATATTGATTACCTTTTAGACTTTTTTATATAATTAATGTTTAAAATCATTAATTAATTATATTTACTTGTCCAGTAATTTTTCTAATAATTCTGGGTAAATAATGATTTTCGACATGTCCAACTGGTGACCAAGCAGCAAAATAACGCATCTCGCGATAATTACCATCGTTAGCTAAGTATAATTTTGGCCTAATCAATAATATTTTTCCATCAAGAATTATCACACGACAATTGTAATTGACGTTTTTATGAACTATTGGCCTGTAAATGTATATAATGTTTATTTGTTTATTTAATAATAAAAATAATTATAATAAACAATAATGTTGAAATGATATTAAAAACTTACATTCCAATATCAAGTAATATATTTTGTGAGTATTCATGAACTAAAATGTTTGCCAAAATTTCCCATGAATGTAAGTATGTATCTCCTAACAATATTAATGATGATAGTTGATAATATTAATGTTAATTAATTAATTATCAATCTTTAAATTTACAGCTTTGTCATGAATAATAATACCTTCGAGAAAGTGATCATAACAACCATATCCACTTTTTTAGATAAAATCAGACAAATTATATAACAAACATTTTTATTAATTATTTAAAAAATTTATTAGCAAAAATTTGTTACGTTATTTCAAGTTCAGGTCCAACACGTAATCTAGCACCGTGTTCTTTTGCAATTCTGATACTCTCAAGTATACGTTCTAAATTACCCTCAAAATCTAACGCCCATTGATTTAAAGAACAAGTTGCAACAGTTATTAAATGACCCATAATTTAACAATGACAATAATAATAAAAGATGATTTTTATTATATTTATATCGTTTATTATATTTATTAATTATTAAAGAAATTTTATTATTATTATTAAGTGATAATCTTGTGTCATGTGACAACATCCATAAAATTATTTTTTTGGAATTTCAACAAATCCAGGAAAGCAATCTTCTAACGTTTTACTATGTTTATTGTCTGCATGTTCGGATAATCTAGAATATAATTGAATTATTAAACCATATAAAACTATAATAATTGTAAATTTTTTGGGTTAAATACTAACGCTTTAGCTCTTATAGTACATAAAAAAGTATTACGACAAACTTGACAAATTACAGTTCTTGCAGCTTCGTTCTAAATTAATTCAATCAATCAATAAATAAATCAATCAATATATTCGATATTTAATAAAGTATTAATAAATATTTAAAACTTACAGCCTTCAATTGACTGCTTGTATTTTTTGCTCCGTTTGTTTTTTGATTTCTTTCTCTTTTATGTTGAGCTTTTTGGCCCTGTAGTTAATAATCAATTGAAAAATATTATTTTTAAATTTATTATATAAGAATTATGTTTAACAGATAAAAAAAAAAAGATATTTATTCCAGAAATTCGAGATCAAACATTCAAGAGTAACAAAAATCCAAGACACCTTTAATAACTTACATTTCCCATCTTTCTTTTCTTCAATAAAATAAAAACAAAGTAATAAAAACTTTTTCTTTGGCGAAAAGAAAAAGAGTAAAGATGGAAATGCAGTTAAAAATTTTTGGGTTTTTTTTAAAGTTAAAAAAAAACATTTTTATAAAGGTCACACATTAAAATTGTGTAACGATAAGTTATAGTTACACGCGTTTATGTCGATCAATAAAACAAGCTCTTTAGCAGTAATTACATGTCTGGTCGTACCTGGACTTAGCAAAACCTAGACACAAATTGTAGAAGAATAAAAAGAAAGACTACTTTAACGACTAATTAACTGTAAACCAAAATCCAAGAGATCACCATTTAATTTGGATGTTGTCGACAAGAAATCAGTTGTGAATCGCTTGGTTATTTGTCATCTGAAAATACTAGCGGATCAAATGTTGCCAACTCTCTTGAAATCTATAGTAAAGCCTTTCTGGTCCAACAAAATTCCATATTTGTTTGAATAATGATTTAATTAAAAAGTCATATTTGCCACTGTTGGTGAATACTTGGGAGTAGTGTATATATCCGTCGGATACCCGACTATTATTATCCGTTCACAAAAATTTGGTAACTATAACCGACTGACTGTTCAATCGTCAAATAAATTTGATATACGGGTAAAAAAAATTTTTTGCCTTGGCCTATAAAGGGGTTGAAGTTATGACATGAGCTGTGAACTTCATATAAAACGAGCCTCGCATATTGTTCTACTGTAGACAGTAAAACTAGTGCTGACCAAAATTGTACACCAAGTAAAAAGTTGCTCCTCATAACATAATTGTTTTTTTGTTTTTTTTTTACGCTACATAAATAAATATACCTTGCATGCAAAGTAAAAGTTGTTCTACAGTCAAATAAACACGTCTATTTGTTTTTTTCAATAGTAGACAAATAGTCAGTTTTTAAAATTCGTCGTTGTAACTTTATCTTAGTATTATTCGTCGGATATCCGACGGATATAACCACTACTTGAATTAATGTTACTAATTACTATTATAAATTTCCGGAAAAAGTGATGATAAAACATGGAAATGTTAATAAATAAGATTAAAAAGACATTTAAGTTTTTGTCATTATTAAATTATGCATTAATAAAAACCCGATTGTACAGCATTATTTTAATTTGCGTTAGTTAGTTTTTCTGCCATACTAATATTAATATTTGTCTTAATATTAATACGTTTTAAATTATTATGAAAAAATAAAATACACAATAAATTTTTTTGATCTTTTTTATCTTTTTTTTATTTTAATTGGTCTTTGCAAAGTCTTTAACAGTGGGGTAAAAATTTACCACATGACCTAATTAATATATTTTTATTTTAATTTAATTTACTAGGAATGGTCTTTCTTATTAATGAAGGACAGATAACACTTGTATATAATATAAAAAGAGACGGAAAATTTAAATAACTCAAAATATAGTAATAACGCAATATCCAAAATTTTCAAATAAAAAAAAAGACTTTGGAGAATGGTTAGAATCATAAACGATTATACGCTAGCTTGTAAAAAAACCGATACTGTGGAAACGTGTTGGTGTGATTTCCGTGTAAATATTTATGAATGTCAACAAGAAAAATTTTGGATAACGATTAATTTGATAAATTTACCATTTTGTGTTCTAATAACGACTATTTCAGCCATAATGTTGTTTCATCTTATTAAATTCAAGAAGCAATCATTTTTCTTGTCTTCGACAAGAGACAGGGGTCTATTAAGACCAAGATCAATTCATACTTATCATTTATTAATAATATTTTATCATTTATGTAAGTTTATTAAAAAAAATTTTTTCTAAAAGATGAAAGCTTTAATTTAACAATCAAACAATCAATTAATCAATCAATTAACGTATAGTTATATCAATTAACATTACTTGTTTAATACTGGAATTATATCCCAGCGTTTTGTGGGCAGAAGGTAACGTAATTATTACTAAATATTGAGTTGATGTTAATATTAAGACATGCTAATTATAAACCGTTTTATTATAGTTGTACATCATTTATCGGATGAAATGCTAAGCTCACTCGGAATACTTTATCTCATAAGTTTAGGTAATGGTTAATAATAATAATATTTATAATAATTACACTCGTTAAATTTGCAATATATTCATTAATTCATTTATTCACTCATAAAATCAAAAAGTATATTCTACACCAAGTGGATTTCAATACAACTTTAAGTTAACTCGTAAGGAAGGCAATGACATCAGTTATGCTAAAAAATCAATGGATATTAAGATTCTTGATACTATTGGTATATTGTTGATGGTCTTGCCAATAGCAATACAATTGCCAATAGCAGCTTTTGCTGGTCATGAAGCTGACATCAACAACATACAATTGGCCGAGTTATTCTTCACTATTCACTATCTGATTTACGTTGTACGTGGATTTACGTTTATCTTTATAACCGCTTACATCTGGTCCAAGATTTATTCTTTGCTTAGTGGCTATATTAATTGTATATATAAAAATGATTCCACTAAAAATATTCCTAGTATTGAGAGACTAAAAACTACTAGAAAAGTTGTAAGTATTATTATTATAGGGTGGTAGGTTAAGTGAGGTGGTGGTGTAATATGTTAATTAATATGTGTATACTGACGCTAACTAACAAACACACATTTAATGTTTTTCTCCTAGTTGAATATTCTTATGTTAAACCTAATTGTTGGTTTAATACCCAAATTTATTGCATTGATATTTTTTTCTCTATTATATAAGGGAGAATTAATATTTGTACATGGATTAGATATATTATATTATTCAATATGGAATATTCTCTTACCAATGAATTCATTCATTACTCAAATTATGATGATTTATTTGTAAGTAATTTTTATTATATTAATAATTGATTAATTGATTATATTGATTCTTATTGATTATATTGATTCATTCATTCCATAAAATTTTTTTTCTAAAGATCATGGAATGAGTGTAATAACAAAAAGAATGATCAAAACAATGATAATACTATTATTACTGTTTAGTAACAATAATAACAACAATAATAATAATAACAATAACAATAATAATGAATTACAATAACGATACAATAATAATGAAAATAATATTATTAAAAATGCAATAATAAGTATATATACACATATATATTAATTATTTAATCAATATATTTATTACATTCTACATTATACCACTCTTTCTCACCATTCTTATTCCACTTCAAAGCTGTCAGCATTCTACCCTTGACACATCCTGAATCCAATCCGAAGCTATACTTTTTAATATCTAAACCTCTTGACGCGACATGCCCATAAATTATATATTTAGGATTTATAGATTCTTTTTGTACCTTGTTCCAAATTCCTGACCACGGAACTCCTTCCTTTTTGGATTTGGTTGGTTTGCCGTCATCTTTTATATTTCTCTATTTTTTCGTTTTTTGTTTTTTGTTTTTGAACATGTTAATAATATATTTATTTAAAAATTTAAAAAAGATAATGATTTAATGAATGAATAGATTTCTTACCATGTTCATTATATCGAATGGATTTTGATCCCATAAAGATTTTTCTGGTAACAAACCTCCATGTACAACGTAAACATCAAGATTAGGAATATCATAAATAATTGGAAAAGATAATATATAATCATGTAATTTCCTATCAAGTTTCCTATCAACAATGAAAATATATATATATACATATGTTAATTAAATTTTAAAATAAACCTTGGAATAATTTTTTTAAAATTCTCTTTACGTTGCTACTAATTTGTGTTCTGATTTAAATATAATTTCTTCGTCAATTGGTAAATTTTTTTCTTGAAAATATTCTTTTAATCTTTTATCCACAACTTCTTCGTCTTCTTCCTCAATCTTCAAATCATCTAAAAATTGTTTCCATCTTAACACTTTATCTTCATGATTTCCTCTAACAACACTAACACCCATCGGTTGGAGATACCTCAACACCTCAATTGACTTTGGTCCTTTAATTATTAAATCACCAACAAATATCAAATGATCCGAATTAGGATTATAATTCAAGACTTTAATTAATGATTTCAACTCGTCTAATGAACCATGAACATCCCCTATAAATATTAAATTTTTTTCTAATCTGATTTCCGAAGATAATGTCGACATTAGAGTTAAATTGCGTGTTTTAGATGGTAGAAAGTCTGAAGGCTTTAAGGGGCCTTTGGTATTATCATCAAAGTTCGGGAAAGTGAATATGAAAAATAATAATATTATTAATAATGATACAAGTATAAAAAATAGCCTTTTAAATGAATCACTATTGCTATCATCGTCGATACTATTGTAATTTGCATTATTAAATCTTTTTTTTGGCATTTTTTTTATTATGAAATAAATAAAGGAGGAAAAATAAAAACGATAGAAATAGTGAATTCATGTTTATTTTATATGTTTTGCTTATCATTATTATTATTTATTTACTTTATTATTTGTATTACAAATTTTTTTTTATTAAAAATTAACAAACGACAAAAATTTACCTGTTTACTTGCTAATTAGTATTAGTATATTATCCCCTTGCTATACTTACTATATTATTAGTATTAGTATACTATCAGATTAATATTAGTAATACGTTATAAAAAAAGAAAAGAAAAAAAAGGGATTTAATTTTAATATTAATATTAATATATTCAACGCAATTAATTAATTAATTACCTGTCAATAGTATGATTCAAACAAAAATGGAAATAGAAAAAATTGTTTAGAGAATTCGCATGTGTAATGATTTCGTCAGCTCATTTGTGAAATAAATAAATACACAACAACTATTAATAAATGAATGTTAATCGGGTTTTATTATTATAGGAAATTGTATATCATCATGTGTTCATAATTTCTTTATTTGAATCAAAAAAGCATTTTTCTTGTTAATTATTACTTAATTGCAACTCTATTTAATTTTCCTGTTGCTGATAAACCTTTTTTTTATATTTGTAGCGAAATAGTTCTTCCTCTTTGATTTTGCTCATTTGGGAATAATATTGTTGTTCATTTATTTCGTAATCCAGTTCTGTCAATCGTTATTAACGTGTTCAGATGCAGACATAAGATTGGTTTACACATTCTCTGATATAACCCCTCCTTTCCCTAAATCCGCTTGACCAGCATCTTCGATGCCTTAAAATCGGTTTATTAAGAAGCTCCACAAAATCCTTGCCTTTTTCTTTTAATATATCACCGACAAGATTTATCCATGTTTATATATTCTATATTTACGCCAAAATGGTTGCTTTGTTAAGATCCTCCTTATTTTTTAAATTTCATTCTCCTTTGTATAAAGCTTTTATTTCCGAATTTGGTTACTATCTGCTATAATTTTATGCGGACCAGTAAGATTATGCAATTGTTACAAAATTATATGCGAGCGTAATGTTACGGCATGAAGATGTTAAAAGAAAGATTGGACCTGATAAAAAATTAATTAAATAAATTTAATATCTGTTATCAAGATGATGAAAGACCAAACAATAAAATTTAATGGGTATTGCCATGATAATTTAAGCAAAGAAACATGATTTGCTGGTTTGCGTCAAGTATTTCTTTCTTTCTTTCTTTCTTCTCTTCCTGTTATCATCGAACCAACTTCCCGATTGTTTGTTTTATTAAGTATGTTTTGGCTTGAGTATCTACCGCATTAGATCGAGTTGGGCACAGATTTTATAGAATCAAATTGTCGTGACGCCAGTAAATAAAAAATTACAATTTGCCATCCTTTATATCAAACTTTCTCCAATTCAATCCAACGACAATCGTTTTTAAAGTAAATTTGGATAAATATAAAATTATAAAATTCAATTTCTTCAATTCCAAAACGCAAAGCAAATAAAAGAGGGAACATTGAAAAAATTTTATTTTTTATTCTTCTCTTTTGAGATAATAGTCATACTAATAATAATACATGTTCGATTTCAAAAATCGGAAAATCGAAATTTAATATTAATATTAATGATGCTTTCGAACAAGACAGAAAGAATTATTTGGTTAAAAAAAAAGTTGTTTATGGTTTCGATACAACGTTCGATGGTCTTCCAGGATTTTTTGATAAACATTTAGAGTTGCAGAATTATCTGTTATAATTTAAAGTTAAAAAAGTACTTGCTATTATTTAATGTCAATATTAATATTAATATTAATATTAATTTCGATTTCGAAATTTCTCACTGGACTTTTTTCAAAATTGCTCTGGGAATTTGACTTGGCGTTTGTTAATATTAAGATGCACATACAATTTTTACCAGTGCTGGTTCCTTAAAGGTTTTATTTCTGCATGGCCATATTATTATTATTACTTGGGCAATTACTTAAAATAGCCAGTCGTGAGAACGAAATTTATCATGCATTCTACATTACAAAATTGTTTACCACAATAGTAAACGGATGATTATTAATAATCATAAAGATAAAAAAAAACAGCATAACCATTGAAGATGGGAAACTGCTCTTGGACAATTTGGGAAACAAATTTGATTATTGGAAATTACAAATATTTGAAAATTACTTCAGCATGCAAATAATAGCGGATAGTCGATTTAAATGACGTTTATTTGAAAATTTTTTTATAAATATTACTAATAATTTATGTCAGTTGATTATCTTTCTAAATCCTTATTTGATTAGGTGCTTAAAAAGGCAATCATTAATTTTGTTGGTATACATCATCAATCTCGGCCCAAAAATCAATCATATATGTAAAAATTGATTTTTTTATAAATTTGTTTGTCAGTTTTAGTATGATGGATTTTATCTTACCATTTTTAGTATATACATAATAAATCCCTAGTACTAGGTCTAGAATGTGTATTAATATAGTATGTTGAAAAAAACAACAATTCATCTTTGCTTCTATTTACGATGGAACTTTGAACCATTTGAATTTTAATTTCTTGGAATTCTTCTACATTACAATTGGACAGCCTGAAACGAAAGAATAGAGAGTTTTATATTTACGTGGACAGTAAGCATGACTATAGAATGCCTACAGTAATCTCCACTTTGCAAACCAGTGTGTTGTTGTTCGAGTTGCAAGGCACATATATCTTCAACTTCACATTAGATGGAAGACAGCAAAATATATTCCCCAGAGAGATAGATGATTCTATATTTTGAAATTGCTACAATTTATTTATTGCAAAAAAATTTTGCCGATTGAAAGACTAAATTTTTTATTTTCACCATTTGAATGAATACCTACCCCTTTTTTGATGCAAACAATAAGATATTTCAAAAAACCATTAATTGAACCGGAGTCACATCTCAAAGCATCGGTTTTAAATTAATGTCACTCTATGTATGTATGTTCATACCTGGTTGCTGCAGCATAATTGTTATAATGGAGAGCGAATGTTGATTTTGTGGTAGATTTCCATAAAACCACAAAAACAATTGGTGTGAGAGTAAATTGAAAGGAAGGCATAACACAAAAAAAAGGGTCTGATTCATTTCGTCGACAATCATTTCGTCGAAAGTTCATTTTGTCGAAAGTTCATTTTGTCGAAAGTTTGTTTCGTCGAAAATTATTTCGTCGACAGTTCACTTCGTCGACAGTTCATTTCTACAACAATTCATGTTAATTTGCATGTATTATATAGTGTCACCAATTATGTTTGGAAAAGCCATACATGATGGCGAAATAGTTTTGTTTCGACAATAATTTCGACGATTAGGGTTCAAACATACGTGATGGCGAAATAGTTTTGTTTCGACAATAATTTCGACGATTAAGGTTCAAACATTTCGAATATACCCTAACAGGTT
>CAJVPN010001078.1:0-17830 GCA_910592215.1 Entrophospora candida
CGAAATGGGATTTTTCACTGATAAACCACGACGAACAAATTTGGTGACAATAACTCCATGTGTCCTATGGGTAATGAATCGATCTGCTTATACAAAAATGATGGATGACAATCCCATTTTAGGATTCAATTTTATGAGATCAACAATGAAATTATCTGTAGAAAGGTTAAATCATTACCATTATGATTATTATTATAACAAAAATTAAAAAATAAAATATATAACTACACTTGATTCCCCAATTAAATTTTATTCAAGTAATATCAAATAATTGCATACATGTGTGAATAATTAATAATAATAATTCTATATATTTGTAATTGATTAGATGTCAATGTGCACTTTAGCCATTAAGAATGATATACTTTCCTTTTGACAAATTAGATCATAATTTAATTTGTGTTGGTAAAGAAACCCTGTGGATTGTATTTATTACCTTGATATTACTAAATCGATAGAGTATCCCTGGTGGATCCATTTTAAGATTGATTGTTCAGTTTTTTGGTGGAATATTTGTGATTTGTTGCTATTTTTATTATTATTATTTTTATTATTATTATTGTTTTTAATGTTGTTGTTGATATAGCAAAATCGAGCGACTTCAAACCACTAAGGCTTTTTTTTATTAATAAAATTGAAAAAACTCTATTCCGTTGTTGCTTAGGTTCTAAAGATTGCAAAAATAGATTTTTTTTCAATTTTATTAATTGAAAAAAAAGCCTTAATGGTTTAATGTCTTTGGATGACCTACACCATTGCCTCATTTCTTCCTTGAATTTTTGCTGTCTTTTTTGAAATATTGTACATGATGATTTAATACAGCGAGGCGTATAAATTTCCGTAGGAAAATTAAAATTTTCCTTATTTGTTTATCTTGTGGACAATTTCCGAAAGGTTACACTTTTATCCCTCAGTTCGTAGGGATAGAGCCTCAGCCTGGGAAAACATATAAGAGGGATATCCCCCCTTATCAATCTTATCGATCTTTGGGTATCGGTCGGGATAATTCACTCAAGATCTATGGACCAGGTGTTCAGAGATATATCCGTGCATTTATATTTATCTCTCCAGGTTAAAGCTGTATCCCTCTGAACGCAGGGATAAAGGTCAGACCTACCCGGAAATCGTTCGCATATGGTGCAGAGACTATTTCAGTTTCTATTTTTAGAAGGTGCTTTCCAGACTTTACGGTATAGGATTTTTTTTATTTACAATGTTATTATTAAGAGGAATGAATGTTATTGAGAATTCAAGGTGTTCAAATACTCCTTAATGATTCACTAAAATAGTAAAGATAATGAATGATCATGAGTTATTCTGATGAATGAGTAGAAGTCAGACACTTTTGTCTCTTAAAGCAAAAATCCATTGTAGCTTCTATCATCATTTAGTATTACAATTCTTTTTGAACCGTTTTAAGTTAATTAATAAATAAAATATCAGATAAAGAAATAAATATATAAAAAATAATAAATGAAATAAATGGTTACACAGTGATTCATTTTGCGTAATCATAATAGTTAATATTAATCTTAACCTTAATATCAACATATTAATATTAACAAAAATCATATTATCATTTTCTTTTAGTGCAACAAATATTAAAAGCCGCGATTCTATAAAACTCTTTTAATAATTCTCTGATTGTTAAATATAATTTTTTCACTTCTTTTCAATAAAAACCATGTATACTAACAATAAAAACAAAAGTACGTGTCTTTCCTCAAACGAGGGTAAAATCTTTAATTTAAAATATCCACAAGAATACTAATAATCCATGTATCTAATAAGGTTTTGGAGAAACTAGCGCAACAGCGGGAAATCATCTGAACTGCGATCACCATTGCCACGCTTGCGACTACAATAATAATAATAATAATTGTAATTCGAGTAATTTGACTAGGATGCTACAATTACCGCCACAACCTGGCTTTGGACAACCACCATTGCCACCACCATTAACAGTACGACCAGTACCAAATACAATGCTGCGCTATAATCTACCACCACAAACAGATTATCATTACCTGTTTCAACAACAACAACAACACAAAATAGTGGATATGTCGAAAATGATAGTCGGGCAAAGTATAAATAAACCAGATTCCGTAAATGAAAACTCATCACTTAAAAATAGTTCACATGGGTACATCGGTGATTACAGTACTGAAACAACAAGATTGATAGAGGAAGAAGAAAAATGCCGGGATTCAAAACCAGAAACAAAGATTTCATCGCAAAATTACAACGTAGTTTCAGACATAAAAAAAGAACTCAAAAACGTGATGACAAAACCACCATTATACCGTTACGTCTTCATGTTTGTACCATTAAATATCGTACATGGAGTAGCATTTGGTAATTATTAATAATATATCAGTAAGAGTTAAATATAAACTTGCCAATTTAATTTTTTTTTAAAAACGAAAAAACAAGGTATTATATTGTTTCCTGCCCATGATCACTATAAAAATAAAAACGAAATGTCATTTGAAAAATATAAATATATTGGCATGACGATGTTTTTTACGAGGTAAATTATATAATGATAATGGTTCACTTTAATTTGAATTTGTTTAATTGGCTAATGATTTGCATCTTTGTCAATAAAGTTGTATTATTTCAAAAGTCGTAAATTCAATTTTTGGTAACCTTCAAGGAGAAAATGGTACAATGATAATACAATGTAAGTATTTTTTAAAAGAAAAAAATTAGAAATCAAATTATTCGTAATTTCATGGTCTAATAAATAATATTTTTCTTTTTTGTTTTAAATGACAATATAATAGTAATACCATTTTTACATTTGATGTAAGTAAATCTTTCAACAACTGCTACAAGTTTTTTTTAAAAGAATAATATTTTAATAGTAGTATTTTTGCTTAAAAAAAAAAGAGCGGAAATAATTGAAGATCATTTTGCATCAACAAACCTATATATTAATTATGATGTGATTTACACAATAATATTTGCTTACGCTCTAAGTGCCATACTAACTGGTGTCGGACTTTTATTATTTGTACGATTCAAGGTAATCTACCATTATATATTATTGATGTATAATTGACGAATATATCATGTATATACTGTAGATATCAATTAATCATTGATTAATTGATAACTATAAAAAACTCTAGCTTCGTTTCCTTTTGGATATTTTCCCAAAACACATTTATAACGGAGTACTCGGTAGTATTGGTATTTACTTAGTATTGACTGCTATAAAGACTTCAGCACCAAATACCGAGACTTCTGATTATAACTACAGATTATTTTTTCATAAGAACAATTTTTTGTTATTTTCTTTGGCATCCATTTTGGCAAATCTCACAGTCTTTATTAGATGTAAAGCTAAAAATTATCATGTTCTGGTCACCACTTTAAGTTTTCTATCAATTTTCTTGGGTTTCTATTTTATCGCATACTTTTGGAGTATTCCTTTTGGATCATTGATTGAAGATGGTTGGATATTTGCTTTAGATAATCAAATCACAATGTCTAAATTCTACTCTGATTTCTGTAAGTATGAGTATACATAAATCTGCTTACTGATTTATAAACATAATATACTAATTTATCAACAATATATATTGATTGCATAGATTTTAGATTAATCAGTTGGGAGGCAATAGGAAAAACTATCTCTACAATGCTTATTCTCATATTCTTTATGATTTTGAGTGCCCATATAAAGATTAGTAAATTTGAGGCTTCAATTGATGACCATAAAATGGATATAGATCGTGAATTAATTGTACAAGGAGTTTCTAATTTAATTTCTGGAATTTTTGGACATTTTCAAGGTTAGAATAGAATTATTATAATTATTTGTTTGTTTTGTGAAATCATATAATGCCAATACTGATGACACTAATAAATCATTATAGTTTCCTTGGGGTATGAAGAATCGATTTTGATGGTTAAATCAGGAATAAATAATCATGTTGTAGGACTGATACTTGCATTTTGTATTAGTATAACAGTATATTTTGGACAACTATTTATTAAATACATTCCTGCAATAGTTGTAGTTACAATGATTGTTTATTTGGGTCTGGAGTTGATAGGAAAAGCATTGATAGCTTCATGGAAGTTTTCTGATAATTATGAAAACTTCAATATGATAATCATAATAGTTGCAATAATGACTATTGGATTTGTTGAAGGAATAGTTATAGGAATAATGTTCTCGTATATATTTTTTCTGGCATCCAATTATAAAAGAGGAAAAATGGCTCCTAGCAATTCAGCTAGATCTTCTGTTCGGAGGCATTACCGTGATCAACAATTTCTCAAAGAAGTTGGTGGTAGTCAAATCCATGCAAGGATGTTACAAGGCTATATGTTTTATGGAACAATGAAAGGAATTGAAGATGATATAAAGGAATTCCTGATTGATTGTGAACAGACTTCAAAGCCAATTAGATTCTTAATTTTGAACATGTGTAATGTTACTGGATTTGGGATTAATGCTGTCCAAGTGCTTGAAAACATTCAAAAATATCTTCAATGTCAAAAAATATACTTTGTAATCTGTGGAATATCATTACATGGCTCTGAGCAAGTTTATAAACCATTGAAGAAATTGTCATTTTGGAAAGATTCACATAATGATTATGTAAAGGTTTTTGGTAAATATAATGAGGCACTTGAATGGTGTGAGGATTCACTTTTGGGAACTTATTATGCTAAACACAAACCACTATTCAATAATAACCAGCTTGGTAATTATTTATAATATAAATTTATTGGATGTTAAAAATCCATTAATAATATTTTTTTTTTTAATATTTATTAAAGTTGGAGTACATCATCAGATTATACCATCTTTACTTAAGGATGAGACTTTTTGTAGTCATCAAGTTGAAAACGCTGGAAAGTATATATTTAAAAGTAAGTAAATTAATCAATCAATCAGTACATATATACATATATATTAATTAATTTACATTTGATTTAGATGAGCTTTATCTTAAAAGTAGAAGCAGACTTGTAAATATTTTGATGAAGGCATTTAATGAAACTACCAATGAAAAAGAGAAAGTTTTTAACTTGTTGATTCCATATTTTAAAGAGGAAAGATTACAAAAGGATTCAACACTGTGGGAGGAAGGAACTAACCCAAATTTTATGTGTGTGGTGGAGGAAGGACAATTGAGTGTCACACGGATTTCAGCAGAGAATAATAAACCAGAACAAATTGAGAGAATATTACCACTTAATGTAGTAGGTGAAATGGGATTTTTCACTGATAATCTGCGACGAACAAATTTGGTGACAATAACTCCATGTGTCCTATGGGTAATGAACCGATCTGCTTATGCAAGAATGGTAAGTGACAATCCCATTTTAGGATTCAATTTTATGAGATTAACAATGAAATTATCTGTAGAAAGATTATATGATTATTATAAAAATTAGAAAAATTAAAATACTCGAGTTTTCGAAATTTTCAATCGATAATTAAACCTAATTTCCAAGTTTAAACGTGACTTGATGGCATAATAAAAATGCGTCTCATGTTTTGAAATATATACAGTAGATGTTAATTTTTATTAATCGATAACGTGCCACGAATTTACATTGTTTTTCACGAAGTATTTTTTCAAAAAAAAATTCATATATAATACTTTAATAAAATGACAAAGTAGAGAATTATTTGTTGTTAAACGTGCAGGAGAGAGATAAGCATGATAATTTTTTTTAATAGAAGAAGAGGTACAAAAACAAAAATTACAATCAATACTAGAGTAGTGATGTTAGCCGGCCAAGAAAATTTTAAACGGCTTAGCCCAATTAAATTTTATTTTCATTCATTCGTTGTGCCACCAAAAAAGAAATTCACAAATACTCGTAGCAAAGCAAATGCTCAGTCTGTTAGGCCATTGTATAATAATATTAATGATGGATTAAATAGCAATAGTGATAGTAATAATGGTGGTAATGATAATATTAATAATGACAATAATGATAACAATAATGATAATATTTATTAATCCACTCCATTGGTGGAATTAGAAAAAAGTAGTTCTACAAATCTAGCTAGAATTTATCAGAAATCTTGATCCCGTCTGAGAGGATGTTTTCCTCAGCTGAAAGTGTATTTATAAAAAAAAAAAAAAGAAATAGACAGAACCAAAACAACATTCATAATATATTATTTTTGAGAGAAACTTGTAACTTTTTGATCAATAAGTTGGTTAATAATTATATGTAAAGTTTTATATCAAGTGGCTGATTTTTATGGATACAATCTTCACACATCAATTTCACGCACAAATAAAGGAAATAAACTTAGTATTAATAAAAACAATAAAAGCAGCCGATTTTTAATGAATTCATGTTATTTGATAGGTAAAAAATCTATTCAAGTTCTTAGCCGGCTAAGGTTTTTTTACCGGCTAACATCACTATACTAGAGTAAAAAAAAATCTTGGCGAATTTCACATTGACAATGGAATTCTATTTTATAATTGGCTACGAAAGTCAATGGTTGATGACCACCTTTATAGTAAAACACATAAAACTAAGAAAAATTTGTATGAAAATAAACAACGTCAACTTCAACAAACTCTCTTTCCTCTTTTGAATCTAAAAAGATGAATAGGCAATTCACGTTTAATATAGATGTTGCATTAGATGAATATTGGTCAAATATGGCTGATCATTTATATACCCTTTTATCTCAAATAGCATTTGAATATAAGTATATGGTTACAAAATTTATCTGAAGAGTCTTTACAAAGTTTGAGTGTGCTATGCTTTATTTTAATCGTAATAATTAGGATTTCCATTTTGTAATATTTTTAAATAAGAAAAACAATAACTAATTTAGCGGTCGCGTAACCATCTTTCTGATTGAACACCACCAAATCGTTTAACCATGGATTCGTTTTTTTTTTTTTTTTTTTGTAAAAAACATAGAATTTCTGCAAAATGCATAGATATTATAACGGAATTTACGCAGAACATGGTGTTTTTTAATGCACGTCATGCATACGGAATTTGTTTTTAGCACAGACAGAATTAGTGTTTCATCACCGCAGAAAATCATTGCCCTTGCACTGGTCTTGATGAATTAAATCCATCACTAAATGATGATTATGATTTTGATGAGTTCAATTATAACTTATCATTAAATAACCTTAATACAAGTACCAGAGCTGCTTTAATTAAATTAAAACATGGTAAATAAAGTTTAAAGTGAATATTTTTAACATTAATTTTTTAAAATGCCTTGGAGTCTGTTCCAGAACCTTTAATGGATATTTCTGAAAATTTAATATAGTACAGTCAAAGCTCATTAAACGCATAGGTCTGGCGCAACAAATTTATGAATTTATCGTATTATTATTATGCTATTATTATTATCGAGAGTCGCTTTTTTGATTTCATGATATAATGAGAATAGGGAATGTACGACTTGAGTTTTTTCTATAAAAAGAAGAGATTTTCGATAAAAAAATTTATTGTAATTAGCTTCGCAAATTCTATATATGCTTTTCAAGAAAAGATAAATTGTTTTAGTCCTTTTTGTCAATTGAAATCTTATTGTCATCTATATTTCTACGCTTAATTTGAAAACTTGATGTTGTTTTAACAAGGGAAATTTTTTGAATTTGCTACTTACGTAATAGTAATGGTAATATTTTAATGATTACACGAGGCACGAATTTAAAGAGCGAGATTTTTTGTACGATGGCATATAATAAAGGTAAGAGAGTTATGATTTTATCGATCATCGAGATTTTATTATGATTATGAATCGAATTTTAATATAATTCCTGAAAAATTAAGAATTTAGGCGATGATGAATTTATCGAATATGAATTTAACTAGCTTTGGCAGAATTTCTATTCGAATAATTTTTTTTCGAATCATTCGTTTTATTCGTTATGAATTTGAGTATTCGAATTACATTGAAAGTTTATTCGAATATGCACATTGCTAATCCAATCCAATTAAATTTGTTTTTCTTTTATTAATCTATTTTTCCTTGGTCCTTGAATATAGTGATATTAATAAATAGTAGTAGCGACACTTTTCTTGAGTCATAGTACAGCGATTATAATAGTAGTAATATTAATATAGATCATAAATATAATTATTGTTATACTATCTTGTTAGAGAAATAAGACTATATTTTATAAGACGAGTAAAACTAGTAGTTTGAATAAAACGAATAAAACTAGTAATTTGAATAAAACGAATAATTCGAATAAATTTTAATTTGAATAAATTTTTTAATTCACATTGACTTTTTAATTCATTAAATTTTTAATTCGAATTAAATTTTTAATTCTAATACTAATACTTAATACTAAAGATTGATTGTATATATATTACGAATAATTCGAATAAGAATTTGTATTACGAATACATAGAAACCCAGGCTTTTGATTGTTACATTTTATTTTATTTGCCAATTTAATCAACTGAATTATTGGTCAATATCAATTGAAGATCTACACTGGAACATTCCAATAGCGTTACAACGTTCCAACTGCACACACTTATCGAATAAGTGTTAATTGTTCTAATGGCGATATTGTTGCATAATTGATAATTGTTGTCATGTTAACATAAATCCTGAAAGCTGATTAAATGTATTTTTTCTGTTTAGGTAATTATTTATGAAGATTAATTGAAAATGTATTAATGAATATATATATTATAGTCTTATGACATTTTTTCAGTTTGAGTTTCCTTTTTTGGGTTTAAATTAACTCGAATTATATATATTCGGAGTAATTGTTAATATTAATAATAATAATAAAATAAAATCGATTATTGACAAAAATTCTCACGCTATAATCTGGCAAGTGTAATAATTATACGTACGTAGATGGCGAATAGAATAATAAGTAAAAAAAATTACAAATTAATATTACCAATTCCAAGTGGATTGCATTCAATGAAGAGTATTGTAATTCAAACAGGTATGTATGCATGCATGTTTTTAAATGAAATTAAAATTTTAGGCAATTTGTATATAATTCTAGTAGAATGACGAAAATGAAAAAGGAACAATAAAAATTTTTTTCATTTCTGTTTGATGTGATAGAATCTTTAGTATGCATTAAATTCATGTGGCAACGCTCGAAGCTTTGTTCTGATCCATCACAATATATGAAAAAATCATTTCATAAAGTCAAATATATATATATATATATATATACACACACCTTGACGTGCTCATATTTTACATCGGATTAGGCAAGTAAATACGATTATTGTTTTATTAAATATTAATTGACTAGTTGATCGGTGAAGCCTGGTGGTGACTTTAAATATGTAAAGTCGATTTTGTTAAATTGTCAACACACAAAAATAGATATTAATATACATTGTAACACGTGAAATGGTTATATTTTTTGGTGCACAAATTGAAATGCATATTTTTGTTGCATGCATATATATTGACATGAATTTATAATTATACGCGTGACAGCCAATCAGAATTTTGCAATTAAAAATTCACTTTCGCACGTTTGTCAATGATCATTGTGTTTACCCCCTCTTTATTAATTAATTTAAGATTATTATTATTATTGCAATTTTCTTTAGAGAAAAACAGACAAGTTTGAGAGTTGGTTATATATAATACATTAAAATAGCCTAAAAAGATACTTTGTTAAAAATTTTCGGTGGAATCCAATCCGATTGAATATTTTTTGAAAGTATATTAATATACATATATACCTATTGTACTCTGACAAAAATTGGGCGCATATAGCATAAAAATAATTCATTTTATTTATTACCATTACTATATTCAGGAATTGAAATAGTAATTAACTCCAATATTTATATATTGTTTTCTACGGATATAAATAAAAAAAAATCTTTTTAAGAATTTAGAATGTTAAAAATATTTAACTTTTTCACTTCTTTTCAATAAACATGAGTGTTAACAATAACAATAAAAAAAACAGCACGTGTTTTTCCTTGAACAATGGTAGGAACCTTTAATTTAAAAATATTCCATAATAATAAATAAAATAAATAAAATTTATTAATCATGCAATCAATCGTGCAGGAGCTGTAAATGTAAATCAGGCAAAAGATAACAATTATAAAAATAACAACCATCACAGTACGAGCAATTTAACTACAATGATCCAACAACATCCACCGCCACAACCAGGTTATTACTCAGTAGCGGCTCGGCAGCAAGATAATGTGCCAAAAATAATAGCTGGGGCAAGTAACGCTGTTATAGCAGATGAAGGTTTAAAAACTGAACAATCTCCATTGTTAGATAATTTATCTAGTCATAGCAACAGAAATTATGGAAATAAGTCAACATCAGCAATAGAAGATGTTTTCATACTGATTGAAGACAATTGCCGGCTTCCAAGATCAGGGATAAATGCTTGTTGTCCATCATCATTTCATGTTGATTGGAACGTGTTATCATCAAGTATAAGAGAGTTTAAAGACGCTATTATGAATCCATGGCTATATTATTATGTTAGCATATTTTTCCTATTAAACATCATACATGGAATATCTTTCGGTAATAATATTATTATATTGGGAGAAATACATGCGGACAATGCCCAATGACACTTAATAATCAACTTTGCAAAACGTGTGATTATTCGCATGCGTGTATGTATAAGTTTAATAATTAATATTAAAACTTTTTTAAAAACAAATTAGGAATAGCAATCTTTCATCATCACAATCAAAAAGACAATGACAAGTACGTATTTGGAAAATATAAATATGTTGGCATGATGATGTTTTTTACAAGGTAGGTTATATAATTATAATAGATCAACTTTATTTAATTAATTGGCTAACCGCGTATTTATTGTTATCAATAAAGTTGCATTATTTCAAAAGTCATAAATTCTATTGGTGGTAAATTCCAGGGTGGAAATAGTACAATGATCATATTATGCAAGTATTTTTTTTTTTTAATTAGAGGACAAAATTATTCATGATTTATAATTTAATAAATGATCTTTTTTTAAATAATAATAATAGTAATACCATTTTTGCATTTGGTGTAAGTAAATCTTTCAACAACGAATTTTTTCTATTTTGAAATAAGAAAATAAAATAATACTTAATAATCTTTTCCTTTTATCTTTGATTAAAAAGGGAGGGAATAATTAAACATCATCTTAAACATCTTGAATCGGTACCTGAAACAATGATAGTTTACACAACAATATTTGCTTATGCGCTAAGTACCATACTAACTAGTATTGGGCTTTTATTGTTTGTAATATTCAAGGTAACTTATACAACATATTCATAGTAATTATATATTATATCGTATATATTGTTTTATCTAATAAAAAAAAATTTCTAGTTAAATCCCCTTTTGGAGTTTTTCCCGAGACACATTTATGTCGGAACATTTGGTGGCATTGGTTGCTACTTACTAAAAACTGGTGTAAAGTTTTCAGTTAAACATTCCAAGCATTTTGATCTCAATTATAAGACATTTAAGAAAATTTTACATGAGAATAATATTTTTTCGTGGAGTTTAGCTTTTGCTTTGGGACTCTTCCTCTTGGTCATTATTATATTTATTAGACGTAAAACCAAAACTAAAAGCAATCATGTTCCAGTCATCATCACTTTAAGTTTTCTATCAATTTTCTTGAGCTTCTACTTAGTAATATATTCCTGGAGCATTCCTTTGGATTCTTTGGTTGATAATGGTTGGATATTTGCTTTAGATAATCAAATCACGATGTCTGAATTCTACTCTAATTTCCGTAAGTATGAGTATATAAATCTGCTTACTGATTTACAGTATAACCTTGTTACAGCGAAGCAGCTGAACATGGAAGAAATTTCATTCAAAATTCGTTGAAACAAAATTACATTCCAACGAAATTTTATATGTTTTCATAAATATAATATATTAATTATAAACAATATATATTGATTATATAGATTTTGGATTAATTAATTGGGAAGCTATAATAAAAACTATTCCAACAATGCTCACCCTTGCATACTTTACAATACTAAATGTCAATATAAACATTGGTAAATTGGAAGCTTCACTTGATGACAATTATCAATTTAATACAGATTGTGAACTGATTGTTCAAGGAGTTTCTAATTTAATTGCTGGAATATCTGGAACTTTTCAAGGTTAGAATAGAATTATTATCATTATTTGCTTGTTTTGTTATTTGTGAAAATCATGCAACCCTACCAATAATACCAATAATATATCAATAATACTAGTTTCCTTTGGGTATGAAGAATCAAGTTTATTGATTAAATCAGGAATAAACAGTCGTGTTGTAGGATTGATACTTGCATTTTGTCTTGGTATAACAACATATTTTGGACAACTGTTTATTAAATACATTCCTACAATAGCTGTAGGCACAATAATCTTCTACTTGGGACTAGAGGTGATAAAAGAGGCATTGATAGATTCATGGATGTTTTTCAATAAGTTGGAATATTTGAATATTTTAATCACAATGGTTGCAATGATAACTATTGGACTTCTCGAAGGAATATTTATAGGAATTGTATTCTCTTATATATTTTTCATGATATTAAATTATCAAAAGGGTGTAATTCGAGCAACTTTTTCAGGTAATTCAGCTAGATCTTCTGTCAGAAGGCATTACCGAGACCAAAAATTTCTCAAACAACTTGATAGTCAAATCTATGTAATGACATTACAAGGATATATGTTTTACAGAACAATGAAAGGAGTTGAAGACTTTATAAAGAATACTTTGATTGATTGCGAACAGAAGAAAAGACCAATCAAATTCTTGATTTTGAATATGTATGGTGTTACTGGATTTGCAATTGATGCTGTTCAGGTGCTTGAAAGCATTCAAAAGCATCTTCAACATCGAAAAATATACCTTGTAATCTGCGAAATTTCACATGAATCTCAGCAAGTTTACACACCATTGAAAAAATTACTATTTTGGAATGATGTTACAAATGATCATGTAAAGTTTTGTGATGAAGCTAATGAAGCACTGGAATGGTGTGAGAATTTACTCTTGGGGACTTATTATGCTAATCATAGACTATTATACAGTGATAATCAACTTGGTAATTAAAAGTTAAAATAATTTAGAAATCATTTATTGTTTATCATTATTGTTAATAATATTTTTTTTAATATAATTAAAGTTGGAGTACAGCATCAGACCATGTCATCTTTACTTAATGATGAGTATTTTTGTAGTAATCAAGTCGAAGATGCTGGAAAGATTGTATTTGAAAGTAAGTAAATCAATTGATTGTTGTTATTTACAGTATTAGCCTTGTTGCAACGAAATTTCATTCAAATTCGTTGAAACAAGATTTTTAAAAATGTGTTGAAACAAGAATTTAATTATAATTCGTCGAAACAAGGTTTTACTGTAGGCTTAATAATTAATTTACACATATCACACATCCATCAATTTACATTCACTCATTTCATCGTTTTTTTTTTTAGATGAAATTTGTCTTAAAAGCAAAAATAAACTTGTAAATATTTTAATGAAAGCATTTAAGGAAATTACAAATGAAAAAGAAGAATTTTTCAATTTGCTAGTTCCATATTTTACAAAAGAAGAAATACAAAAGGACTCACAACTGTGGTCAAAAGGTGATGATCCAAATTGTATATATGTTGTGGAACAAGGACAATTGAGCACATGGATTCCAGCAGAAAACAACAAACCAAATGTAATTGAGAGAATTTTGCCACTTACCATGGTAGGTGAATTAGGATTTTTCACTGATAAACAGCGACCAACAAATTTGGTGACAAATACTCTATGCGTTCTATGGAAAATGGATCAGGCTGCTTATTTAAGGATGATGAGAAGTAATTCCATTTTAGGAGCCATGTTTATGAAATTGGCAATGAAATCCTCTGTAGAAAGGTTATGCAACTTAAATCATTATGCATTTGATTAAAACAAAAAAATGACAAATGATAATTGTAAATTATGTAAATATTTAGAGTTTTTATTATTATATTATCTTTAAAGGTTGGTAACATAATCGCCGCAAAATCATCCGAAACCGCAACATATTTAAAATTTTATTGGCGGGTTGGATGGTTATGCGTATTTAGAAATTCGCAGATTATTATTACAGTACAATTAAAATAGATTTGGTAGTCGCGTTATAACAAATTTTGGTATCAGCGGGGATACTAATACTTAAAACGTTAATATGTATAATTTATTGTATTTCTTTCAATTTTTATAAAATAAACATAAATATAAATTTTTCACGTAATAAGTATGAATAATCTAGTAAAATTGATATTACTTATGATCCTTTATTATTATTATATCGAACAAGAATTTCCCCAAGACTAGAGCGTTTAAGTAGCGGAATTATTACGATTTGGATATGATAATTATTATGATTGACAAATAAAAAAATTAAATAAATGCGAAAAAAAAATTATCGTTTTATTTTTTTATATAATTTTTTTTATCTATATAGAAAACCACATTCTATAATAAACTTTGTAATCCAGTAAATTGCGTCTGATAGTAGTGGCAGCAACATTTTGCAATTATTAACATGCACAGATTATTTATTGATCAAGATGAAATATAAATAAATCATTAATTTGTTATTGCTATTTTCATTTCGTCTTATTTTCATGTTTGTTTTATCAACTTACATTCTGTCTTTTTTTCTTTTTTTGAGCTTATTTCATGTTTGTTTATCAACATGTTAATTTTATTTATATATATAACACGAAAAAAACAAAACTTTAATATTAGTATAATAAATAATAAGTATATATTAGTCAAACCGGTTTGGAACAAATACTAACTAGTATTATCAGGAATTATTATTATTTTAAAAAAAAATTCCGTGATTTTTTATTTTCCGTTTCTCTATAAAATATGACTGTTACCATTAATTCTCTGATTAGTTTTAACTCTTTTTAAAAACATGAAAAATAACAACAATAATAATGGTAGTGCTAATTTTTTTGGTAAATACATGAATTAAAAAAATATATATATTATTAATCTATGCACATAATAATAATACAGGAGCAAAAGACAACAATTTGAGCAATTTAACTAAAATACTCCAACAACATCCACCGCCACCGCCAGGTCATCATCACCCAACAGAGGGTCAACTGCAAGATAATGTGCCGAAAATAACGGCTGGGCCAAGTAACGCTGTTATAGCAGATGAAAATTCAAAAACTATAAACTCGCCATTGTTGGGTAATTCACCTAGATACAACAATTATAAGGCAACATCAGCAATAGAAGATGTTTCCATATCGATTGAAGATGATGACTACTGGTTTCCAAGATCAGGGACAAATGCTTGTTGTCCATCATCATTTCATATTGATTGGAACGTGTCATCATCAAATATAAAAGAGTTTAAAGACGCTATTATGAATCCATGGCTGTATTATTATATTAGCGTATTTTTTCTATTAAATATCATACATGGAATAACTTTCGGTAATAATAATATTATATTAGAAGAAATACATGCGGACGATTCCCAGTGCCACTCAACAATCAACTTTGCAAAACGTGTGATTATTCGCATGCGTGTATGTATAAGTTTAATATTTAATATTAAAAATTTTTTAAAAATAAATTAGGAATAGCAACCTTTCATCGTTACAATCAAAAAAACAATGACAAGTATGTATTTGGAAAATATAAATATGTTGGCATGATGATGTTTTTTACAAGGTAGGCTATATAATTATGATAGATCAACTTTATTTAATTAATTGGCTAACGATCCCGCGTATTCATTATTATCAATAAAGTTGTATTATTTCAAAAGTCATAAATTCTATTGGTGGTAAATTCCAAGGTGGAAATAGTACAATGATCATATTATGCAAGTATTTTTTTTAAATTAGAGGTCAAAATTATTCATAGTTTAATAAAAGATCTTTTTTAAATAATAATAATAATAGTAATACCATTTTTTCATTTGATGTAAGTAAATCTTTCAATTTTCTATTTTGAAAGAAGAAAATAAAATAATACTTAATAATCTTTTCCTTTTATCTTTGGTTAAAAAGGGAGGGAATAATTAGACATCATCTTAAACATCTTGAATCGGTACCTGAAACGATGATAGTTTACACAACAATATTTGCTTATGCGCTAAGTACCATGCTAACTAGTATTGGGCTTTTATTAATTGTAAGATTCAAGGTAACCTATATAACATATTCATAATAGTCATATATTATATGGTATATATCTAATAATAAAAAATTTCTAGTTAAATTTCCTTTTGGAGTTTTTCCCGAGACACATTTATATCGGAACATTTGGTGGTATTGGTTGCTACTTACTGAAGACTGCTATAAAGTTTTCTGTTCACAGATCCAGGAATTTTGATTTCGATTATAAGACATTTAAGAAAATTTTACATGAGAATAATATTTTTTCGTGGAGTTTAGCTTTTTCTTTGGGACTCTTCCTCTTGATCATTATTATATTTATTAGACGTAAAACCAAAACTAAAAGCAATCATGTTCCAATAATCACCACTTTAAGTTTTCTATCAATTTTCTTGGGCTTCTACCTAGTAATATATTCCTTGGGCATTTCTTTGGATTCTTTGATTGATGATGGTTGGATATTTGCTTTAGATGATCAAATCACAATGTTTGAATTCTACTCTAATTTCGGTATGTTGTATATACGTGAAAATGAATCCGCAATTCACATGTGAAATTCAAATTAGCCAATCAGAATTTCACCCCACTCCGTAATTTCAATTTCAAAATTCGTTGAAACGAAATTACTAATCGCCAACGAATTTTTATGTTTTCATTATTACAAGATTTTTGAAAATTCGATATACTGTATATAAATATAATATATTAATTATAAACAATATATATTGATTATATAGATTTTGGATTAATTAATTGGGAAGCTATAATAAAAACTATTCCAACAATGCTCACCCTTGCATACTTTACAATACTAAATGTCAATATAAACATTGGTAAATTGGAAGCTTCACTTGATGACAATCATCAATTTAATACAGATTGTGAACTGACTGTTCAAGGAGTTTCTAATTTAATTGCTGGAATATCTGGAACTTTTCAAGGTTAGAATATAATTATTATTATTATTTGTTTATTTGCTTGTTTTGTTATTTGTGAAAATCATGTAACCCTACCAATAATATTATAATATATCAATAATACTAGTTTCCTTTGGGTATGAAGAATCAAGTTTATTGATTAAATCAGGAATAAACAATCGTGTTGTAGGATTGATACTTGCATTTTGTCTTGGTATAACAGCATATTTTGGACAACTGTTTATTAAATACATTCCTACAATAGCTGTAGGCACAATGGTCTTCTACTTGGGACTGAAGGTGATAAAAGAGGCATTGATAGATTCATGGATGTTTTTCAATAAATTGGAATATTTGAATATCATGATCACAATGTTTGCAATGATAAATATTGGACTTCTCAAAGGAATATTTATAGGAATTATGTTCTCTTATATATTTTTCATGATATTAAATTATCAAAAGGGTGTAATTCGAGCAACTTTTTCAGGTAATTCAGCTAGATCTTCTGTCAGAAGGCATTATCGAGACCAAAAATTTCTCAAACAACTTGATAGTCAAATCTATGTAATGACATTACAAGGGTATATGTTTTACAGAACAATGAAAGGAGTTGAAGACTTTATAAAGAATATTTTGATTGATTGTGAACAGAAGAAAAGACCAATCAAATTCTTGATTTTGAATATGTTTGGTGTTACTGGATTTGCAATTGATGCTGTTCAGGTGCTTGAAAGCATTCAAAAGCATCTTCAACATCGAAAAATAT
>CAJVPN010001079.1:0-17818 GCA_910592215.1 Entrophospora candida
AATAATAGATTAGAAAGTTTAGACAATACATCCATATTAGATGAAGAAGATGAAGAGGAGGATGAAAATACTATAGACAATGAAGATAATATTAATTTGGAGGGGTCTGAAGAATTAATTTTAAAAGGAGATTTAATCTTGATCAATCTTTAAAAAACGCGTTGTATGCATTTCAACAAAATTAAATAAATTTTTTCTGTGTAACATTTTATGATTTTGTGGAACAAATGAATGTCCACCATGCTAATAGAATAAAGATAAAAAAAATAATTAAAATAGAAATAAAAATTAAATTATCCCGGAAATTAAGAGGTTCGGTCAAAATATCTGCGTTAAAGTCTAATTCCGGTAACAGATTTGAATTTGAATTTGAATTTGGGTTTAGATTTGAGCAATTTGTTTTTTATAACACAAATTTATTATTGGCAACAACAATAATTGACTTTAAAGCGGTAAACATTTAAAAGACCGATGCGAATCAATCGATATTTTATTGCAATCTAATATTGACAAATAGGAAAAATAAATACGTGATTTCTATTCAGGAATTTAAATGCAGCGAGATGTGTGGGTTGTGCGTCGCATAATAATAACTTTCCTTAACTCGGAATAATAAAATAGTTTTGGGGTAGAATTGATCGCTATTATTGTTATTGTTGTTATTATTATATTTTATTTTAAATTTATATATTAATATATTTATTACCTAATACCAACAACAAAAAAACATGACGTCATTACTCTTTCCTTTCTGATGATTTTTTTGTAAATCATTGTTTCTATTGTTTTACAGCAAATTTTTTTTTCAAAAAAAAATTTTTTAATAAATAAAATCATCAAAACAAAAAAAAAATAGCTAGCTCCCTTGAATCTTTTTTAATTAAACTTTTAACGAAATCGATCTTTAAAAAGGCCTTTTATAGAGTATGTCATAATCTCGAAAAATCGTTTTTCATTCATTATTTCGAGTTTTTAAAAAAAATTAATGTTCAAGTGGAAATGTTGTTTTACGTGTTGTTATTGATCTTCATATATTAATACTCACGAGTGAAACATCTGTTTCATTTTACTTTGGCATTTTTATTAGGACTTTATTTGTTTTTTTTTTCACAAAAGTAATGGAAACTGCCGTCTCATCACTTGTTTCACCAGAGCTAGTTTCTCAATTCAACCAAGTCTTTTTAAATTTGGCCACTAATGATAATGATCTACGAACAACAGCCGAGAAACAATTAAATGAACAGTGGCTCGCCCAACAACCAAACTTTTTACTTCTTTCACTAACACAACTCGGTAGAACTCACGACAAAATCGAGGTAAATTTTTATCATTAACTTATTATACACACACACACACACACACACACACACACACTATGACGCGTCTAGTATATTTTTTTTGAATTTGTAGGGAAGAGCATTTGCTTTTGTACTGCTTCGTAGAATTGCTTTTAGACAAGTACAAAATCAAACTGTTAAGATTGATGGTGTGACTGTATGGGATTCTATTCCATCTCAGAGTAGGGAGGCTATTAAACATGACTTATTGATTGCTTTATCAATTGAGCAAGAAAACACTGTACGTCACAAAGTTTGTGATGTCGTATCCGAGATAGCAAAGAACATGATTGGGAAAGGACGTAAGTAGTTAGTTAATTCGATTAATTAGTTAATGTTTGATCGAGTAAAATCTAAACAAATAATTAATTATGTATTTATACTATTTTCTAATTTAGAAAAGTGGGATCAATTATTACCGGCTCTTTTTGAAGCAAGTAAATCACTTTCCGTTGAACATCGTGAAGCTGCTCTACGTATATTTTCAGCTGTACCTACTCTTATCACAGACCAACCAATAGAGATTGTAAAACAAGTTTTTTCTGAAAATTTACAAGTTGTTGACAATCCAGAGGTATATAGAAGTTTTTTATTTTATGTATATTATTCATTATTATAATAATATTTTAATAACACTGTATGTAATACATTATTAGATTCGTATGGCTACTTTGAAAGCTTCCGTCGCTTTTGTTTTGGAAACTGACCAGCAAAACAGGAGTTCTTTTGCTGAGTTAATGCCACAAATGTTAGATGTAATAAATAAAAAATTTATCATCATCATTATTATTTTTCCTAAAAGAATTACAAATTAATCTAAGCTTTTAAATTTTTTATCTATGTAGGTGCTTTTTCCCTTGGTAACCAAACACGATGGAGATGGATTGATTGATGGTATAATGGTGTTCATTGAACTGGGCGAAAGTTTACCTCGGATATTTAGACCTGTACTTTCTAGTGTCATTTCCTTTTCTGTAAGCATTATGAAGGACAAATCTTTTGAGGATAATACTCGTCAAACTGCTTTGGAGCTATTGTTGACTTTATCAGAAACATCTCCATCAATGATGCGTAAATCACCTGATTTTTGTACTCAAGTTATACCAATTGCTTTGGAGATGATGACAGATTTGGTAGACATAGAATCATGGCATACCACAGATGATGTATGTTATTGCTGCTTTGTTATGTTACATTATCAATCAGAAATACGCGCGCACGCATATATACATATTTACTTATAATATATAAATTATTCAAAAATTTTGTTTCAGTTGGAAGATAGTGATAATGATGAAAATTATGTGGTTGGTGAGCATGCCATGGATAGATTGGCTCGTAATCTTGGTAATGTGATTTTTGTATATTGATTCATCAATAATTAAGTATATGTATATTAATTGTGTTTGATTAATATAACTGATTACAGGTGGAAAAGCTGTACTTCCAATAGCTTTTCAATATATTCCTTCCATGTTGGGATCTGAAAGTTGGGAACAACGCCATGCAGCTCTAATGGCTATTTCTGCTATTGGTGAAGGTTGTGTGAAGATCATGGAAGCTGAATTGGGAAAAATTATCGAGTATGTTTCTTATTATATCAGTAATATAAATGTATGTACATATGCATACATACATATATATTTATATATACATATATTTATTATTATTATAATCATTATAATAATTATTTTTGTTTGAAGATTGGTATTGCCGTATCTCAGAGATCAAAATTCTAGAGTAAGATATGCTGCTTGTAATGCTATTGGTCAAATGTCAACAGATTTTCAAGATACACTCCAACGAAAATATCATCAACTTGTTCTCACCAATTTAATTCCCGTAATGGATGCACCTGAAGCTAGGTGAATATAATTGATTGATTATATATATCGTTATTACATTGAGTAAAATAATAAAGTTATTAATATAATTAATCAAGATAATGATATATTATTATTGTTGTTATTATTATTATTATTATTATTATTATTATTACTACTATTACTCTTTCTCCCATCAAAAAAAAAAAAAAGAGTTCAAGCTCACGCGGCTGCAGCTCTAGTTAATTTTTGTGAAGCAGCTGATAAATCAATACTTGAACCATATTTGGATACAATTTTTGAAAGACTACTTGTTCTTTTAAATTCAGGAAGAACTTATGTTCAAGAACAAGCCATCACCACCATCGCTACTGTAGCTGACAGTTCAGAAGATAGATTCGTAAAAGTATGTAAAAAATTATATGCATGTATGTTTGTAATGTATTTATATAAACACATATTTATTTATATGATTCAAATTAATTTTTATTTTTATTATTAGTATTATAGTAGAATTATGCCTTTATTAATTAATGTATTAAGAGATGCTTGTCAGAAAGAATATCGATTGTTACGTGGTAAAGCGATGGAATGTGCTAGTCTTATTGGTAGATTGATTGATTAATTTTTGTTATGTGATGATTCTTTGCATGTATATATGATGATCTTTCCTTTTTTTATAGCTTTGGCGGTTGGAAAAGAAATTTTTTTACAAAATGCTCCTGAATTTATACAGTTGTTGACGATGATTCAACGTATGTATTATTTGGTTAGGGTTGTTATTGTTATTGTTAAGGAAACATTGACGATATTTTTATTAGTGAATTTGTCATTAACATCAAGATTAACATTGCCTTAATTAATAATCATATTTGTACAGAATCTGTTACTGAACCTGACGATCCTCAAGTATCATATCTTATTGCTTCTTGGGCTAGAGTTTGTAAAGTACTTGGTCCAGATTTTGTGCCCTACCTTCCAACTGTTATGCCACCTCTTCTTCAATCTGCTCAATTAAAACCTGATTTTGCTATCTTAGATCGTAAGTTATTTTGTATATACTATAAAAAATATGGATACATGTGAATTTGTATAATGGTTTAAAACTTATCATTAATTAAATACTTTAGCCGATGAAGATATTGAAAACAAATATTCAATTGAAGATGGTTGGGAATTTGTAGGTGTAGAGGGTCAGGTAAATAATTATAAATTTATAGATTCTTTAAATAATGATAACACTAATAACCACACGTACTCACGCACATATATGCATCTATTTTTTAACATAGCAAATTGGTATTAAAACAACTGTATTGGAAGAAAAATGTACAGCTGTTGAAATGTTGATTTGTTATGCTCGTGAACTAGGACCAGCATTTTGTCCATATGTTGAGCAAGTTTTGGAAATCGTCTTGCCATTATTAAAATTTCTTTTTCACGAAGGTGTTAGAAATGCTGCAGCAGCCACAATTCCTCATTTATTACAAGCAGTCAAAAAAGCAAATGCTAGCCCAGAATATATTCTAAATATGTGGCACACGATTGCAAAAAAAATTATCGAGTGTATTATGATCGAGACTGATACCAGTTTTCTATGGCAATTGTATGTTACTTTTCATGAATCACTTGAGGTGGTTGGTGATAATAGTCTTGATGAGCAATTATTGAATGTTTTTACCAAAGCTACTGAAGCCCAATTGCAAGAATTCTATCGAAGATTGCAACAACGCGAACAAGCTCGTCATAGTGGCGATTATGATGCTGATGACGAGGACCTTATTATGGAAGAAGAGGCGACAGAAGAAGGTGTTTTGGGTGAATTGTCAAAAGCTTTACATGTCATCCTGAAAACTCATCGAACAGCGTATCTTTCATCATTTGATAATTTATTGCCCGTTGTCAAAATGTTTTTAGCTGACGCTAATTCATCTGCTAGGCAATGGGCTTTATGTGTCATTGATGATGTTATTGAGTTTACTGGACCCGCGTCATGGAATTATCATGCTCACTTTTTAGAAAAAATGATTGCTTCATTAATGGATATAGGTTTTCTTTTTTTCTTTTTTTTTTAAAAAATAGATGTTTATATAATTATATATAATTTATTAATACGACATGTTTATAGCACCGGATGTTAGGCAAGCTGCAGCGTATGGTATTGGAGTATGCGCACAATTTGGAGGAGAAAACTACACAGACGCAATTGCAGGTTAATTATTTATGAAAACAAAATTTAATTGTTTTATTATTTACAAATTTATTAAAAGTATAATGGTATTTTTATAAATAATAATCAAATAACAACAACAATAATATTTTGTTTATTTCAATAGCATCATTAAATCCATTATTTCAAATAATAAACACTGAAGATTCAAGAAAAGATGAAAATGTTTATGCAACAGAAAATGCCATTTCAGCGATCACAAAAATACTTAAATTTAATAATACTAAAATAGACGTAAACACAGTACTGCCTTCATGGTTTGCATCACTTCCCATTCTTTACGATGAGGAAGAGGCAGCTCTTACCTATTCATACTTATTAGATCTATTAGAGGCGTAAGTAAAAAAATTTCGAATAAAATAAATCAATCAATTTTTCATATACTAATTCATATTTTATTTATTTGTAGACAACATCCAGCAATTCTTGGAAATAACAATGCAAATCTCCCTCATATTGTTAATATTTTTATTGATGTACTTGCAGCTGAAATATTACCGGAAGATACAGCTACAAGGATGGTTAGTGCTTTAAAAGTTATTCTAAACAGTTTTACAGAAGAATATAAAACAACATTATGGAATTCTATTGATCCCGATAAACAAATGACTTTACAGGTAAGAATTTGATGATAATGGCAACAACAATAATGTTGTCTTTTCTTGATATTATTAATATTTTTCGTCCTGGAAACATATTGCTAATATATATAATCTTTTTTTTTTTTGCCATCAAGAATGTAATTAATATAAAAATATAAATTTAATTTGTAAATCAACTTATTTAATAAAATAGATAATCAAGTCACGTTTTTATGACGTGATTGAAAAAATTTCTCTTTCTAACAAAATGTCTTTACTATTTGAACTTTAAACTGAAATGTTTTCGTACATTTATGATTATTCTGGTTAATAAACAATGGCATAGCCTTGATTAGGGAAAGTTCCATCCCATTTTTGAAGGCAAACATTAATATATTGTTGATTAATTGTTTTTGGATGACATGGATTTTTTAAAAAAGAACAATTCACATTGAATTTTCTAATCAATAAAGTTTGCGACATTACGAAAATTAATTGTTTGTTTTGGATCATGCAACAACTATTAATATGCTTCAGTTGGCAATAATTGTTTCGAGAATCTCAATAAATTGGAACGTGATTCTTTTAATCTTTAACAGATTAATTTATTTAATAATGGTGTCGAAAAAGGATAAATCCAGATTAATGATAGATAGTCTTAGCTCAATTGATAAAGGCTCAAAAATATCGGATAAACTATTAAGCGCAATTTCAAAACATTCGCAATCGATAATTTATTATTATTATTATTATGGAAGTTTTGTAAGGCTCTCTCTAATAACAACATTTCATAGTTGCTCAGAAGAAGATAATAATCTCTAATTATACATTTGGCGGTTCAAAATAATCCAAGTGTTCAATCAAGTTTTATTGAAAGATATAAAATCAATTAATTTTTTTGGAGTTGCAACCATTCATGACAGTTGCTTAGATAGGCTTAGAATAATATTATACATAAGAGGCGTGAGATTGGAAAGGGGCAAAGTATTATCACCAATTAGAAACTTGTTTCAAGCTAATGCTGTGGCTTAGGAATATTATAATTATTAAAATTGTTGCTATGAACTTCAGGTTCTTTTATGCATATGAATTAATTATTGAATAATCGATATTATTACCATCAATGAAAATTGATGTTATCCAGGAAAATTGTTCTTATCGTCGATGAAAAAAGATGATGAATATGATAATTAAATAAATAATGAAATATCAATATATGAACGGAAATAAATAAATTCTTTTAATAGCAAAAACACCAAGACTTTTTTGGAACATAAATTTTCGAAGAGATTTTCATTTCGATTTTCGGGTAATGTTTCTTTTGTTGTACAAATAAAATTTTACACGCCACACTATTAACAGAATAAACAAAATAACCAGTTCCTTTCTATTTTTAGAAATTTTAATTAATTGCAATTTAAAAATAATGCATCACACTGCCAATTTTATATATAAAGATATAAAAATAAATATTAATATCTTCTTTGCCAACAAAATTTTCTTTTAAAATTATCTATTTTTGAAGATTTTTTTAATTCTTAATATTATTAAATTAATTTGTTTCGAGATTTTTTTGTTGGTTAATATTCTTTGTTTTATTTAATATTAAAGTATATAAATTACGATTTTAAAAGAAATTTTGATAATTATTTAACGAACCAATCTATATTTATATACACGATGTCGCGAAGAATATTATTCAGTATCAGTTTAATTTTGGTTTGTTTTCTTTCGACCTTCGTATCTTCAGCAAACATAACTGTTCACGTAGGTGGAAAAGATGAAAAAACGGGATTACCAACATTATCATTTAGACCTCAAAATGTCACAGTGGTTAAAGGTGATACGGTAAGTAATAACGACATTATTATTACACATTTTATAATAATCATTTATGATAATAACACGATTAATTATAATTTATAGATTGTATGGATCTTTGATGGTGGAAATCATAATGTAGTTCAATCAGATGGACCTGATGGTTCATGCGAATTATCAACCGCAACTGATGCTTGTAAGTAATTAATATTTTTAATATTTGAATCAATTATTTAAACCTTAAATAATATTATTACGATTCCCACTAACTTCCAATTCCCTAATAATCACCAATCCTGACTCTTCAAAACCTATATCATAATCCATAATCTCCAGTTCAATCAGTAACTAATCCACCTACCAATCAATTTACATTGGATATTACAAAAGATAAGGGTATACTTTGGTATTTATGTAGTGTGCAAAATCATTGCAGTGGAGGTGGTATGTGGGGTATCATATATATTGGTGATAGTGCTCCAAAAACAACTTCAGCAGCAGCATTACCATCTCCTGCCCCATCATCCCCACCTTCATCTCCATCTCCATCTCCATCTCCATCTCCATCAACTTCATCAACAGACAAGCCATCATCTGCTAATTCAATTAAGAATAATAATCTCAGTATTAGTAATAATTTATTTAATTTAGTAATATTTAGTGGAAGTGTTGTCTTAATTTCTTTATTATTCTAATCATTTTATAATAATAATAACAGTAGTAGTAGTAGTAGTAGTAGTGACATCATTTTCATTTGTAATTAATGATAATTGACGTTATTGTTAATTGTACAAAATTTACATTTATTTTAATAAAAATAGATTCAATTAAATTTAATGTTTAGATTAATTTTTTTTTAAATTGAAGTTTTTTTTGGGAATTTTAATTCTCTTTAATTTTTTTTAGTAAGGCAAACTTCTATTAGTTAAAAACACTTGCTCAAATTAATAATGAAATAAATAAATTTTATTATATTTTTTTTTTTGTGTGTATAACTAAATAATATAAAAAAAATAGAAACAAAAATTAAATCTATATTTTCAAAATATTATATTAATATTGTTCATTCTTATAAATCATATTTTTTCTTGTTTTCCCAATATCCTTGACCATAATTAACAAAGATTTGTTCGTGAGGCTATTATAGCGATAATAAAATAATTGGCGCTTGCATTAATAATAATAAATAATAATTTAATCAATTCTTCAATAGGTAATATAAATTACTTACTTTAATATAGGATTGTGCAAGATATACTACATTCCAGATATCATTATAAGCAACGTATAATTGTCCTGCATTTTGATTGTCTAAAAATTATATTTATAAAAATATGTAAAGATTTATTGTGCACGCAAAACATGTGGACATTTATTTTTCCATTTTTTGAATAGTGGACTTACTGTCACGATGATTTGCGAATCTCAAATAATTTCCATAATATTTAGCATCAATACAAGCTCTAATCCTTTGACCATCCTCATTATTTATATCTACAAGATAATTGAACTCCCATGCTACAATGATCACAATCAGAATATAATTAAATAAATTTAATTACGATTAAAATAATAAATAAATTTATTATTCGTATAAAATTTTTTTAAGTATATTAAATAATTAAAAAAATCAAATTACCATATTCAAGATCTGTAAGACGATGAGTTATCATGCCTAAAAGAAAAATATACAAACATTTAATAATCAATCATTATATGATCATTTTCATTATAATCAAATCTTTGTAATCATTCACAATCAAATCATTTATAACAAATAAATAATCTACCAGCATAAACTCCAATGAAATCTCTTGGTACGAAATCTTTTGCAGCAAACATTCCATATCTTACATCGTCATTAACCCATCGAACATAAACACTCTCATCATCAACAAAAGCCCCCTTCTCAACTTTTGCTTTAATATTGGCAAGAAACGGTGCATATCTTTCTGATTCCCTTAAAATATTTGTAACAATACTTTGATCAATTGTTTCATTAGCTCTTAGTCTATTTACTAGATCATGTTTTTCTAAATATTTCGCAAGTTCAACATCATACACCTAAGAATAATATTTAAATATATAATTATAAAAGTGACATATACTTTAATATAAGTAATTGCGTAAATAAAAAACATGTATACTAACTGGATAATGAACGGGTTGAACGTTGAATTCTTTTTGAAATTCGTCCATGTAGATGTGTCGATAAACAAATGCTCCATTATCCAAATGTTTATATCTTGCAAGGGCAGAACTTGAATGTTCAGGAACAGGAAGCCATCCATACTTGTCATCATTAACTTCAACTACAACGTCACATACTGATTTGTTGTCTCTATATATATCCAAGCCATATAATGCTGAAATAATGATCATTAAAAGTGATATGGCTTTTAATGGTGAAAATGTTATGGTAATCTCGCCAAAACCCAGATTTTTTATTGGTTGTTTATGCGAAGAATCTGATGAAGTTGTATCAACTACACTGTTATTATTATGTTTTTTAGACATTTTTTAAATTTTTAAATTTTTGTTAATGTGAGAATAGAAAAATTGTTTCTTTTTAAAATTAAATAATGTTACTCGAATTATATAATTTTTTTTTTTGGTCTGGTTGCATGTATATCTTCCTGCCATCCTGAATGGCGGACGGGCATGTATACTAAATTTATTATTTATATAGATTATTGTAATTTCTCTCTTAACTATATATTGATCGTCTGAAAAATTTTGCCGGGAAAACTTGTAAATTAAAATGACCTTTCTGCCTACTATTACTACTCTCCCCTCTGGCAAGAAATCACCTAGTCGCTGGACTTTTTGTTGGCCTCGCAGATCCTTTAATTCCTCCAAAAATTGGGAACGTAGGACTAAAAAAACAAACCATAGAGGACCTTTCTTGACCAGTCATGATAATATCACTATCAAAACTGTGACTTGCCATCTTGAACGAAGATGACAATCCAGGCCTACCGACCCATGACATCACCACAACTCGGTTACTTTATTATATAAAATTTGGTTTTCTATACATATATATTTACATAATTAATGTTTAATTATTATACTACTACTATTAATTATTACTTACTAATATTATTACTATTTACTGTTCTCTCGTCTTTTCCCCTCCTACTTCTTAATTCCTATTTGGCGACACCTTCGCTTCTTGTTTTCCAAATTTTTTCCCCAAAAACTTTTTACATAGTAATAGATTGCCGGGATAGTTTCCTTGTTATATTCTTTAGTGTTCTGTAAACAGGTTTGTGTTTCAATTGGTACAACCCTCCTCCTCTTGGCAATGCTAGCAAAATATGGTTATAAGTTCTTCTAATCTAAATTTTTTGCATAAATATGAACCAATAATAATAAGGATTATAACTGATAAAAGTTTTTTAAGCGCTGTTTATAAAAAAAAAAAGAGTTACAAGGCTTGAAATATTTATTTTATATGGATTGACGAACATATGTAAGGAGGAAATTTCAGGGTTCAAATATTTAACTTTCACAATAACTTACATATGGGAATATCGAAAAAAAGTATAAAATTCACATTTAGTTTATTTAAAAATCTTAACTTAGACACAGTTTTTCAGACAGGATCTCTAAAAACAATAGTTTTTCGATATTATTGCCACAACCATCAAGGAGACAATTCATTAATATTTAAATAAGCCATTGAAACATTACCTTTGAGAGAGAAAAAAATTAAACCTTCAAGATCACTATTATCTAAATCCCTCAATAGCATTTTCTGCTACATCTAATTCTCTTAAAAGATTTGCAAATTCCAATTATATAATGAAGGCCAACAGCTTCCCCAAGCGTGTCAGAAGAAAATAACAGATATTATAACGAAGAATACTGATATTACTACAATCATAAAGGCGTAACGGATTGCAAAAAAAGTATTAGTTCGATTAAATAGTGATTTTTCTAATATGAAAGCTTAGAGTTTCTGAAGCAATAATGTAGTTGCACAAGACGTAATTTGTGACTTTGTGACGTGACGTGAGTGAGTATACAATTAATTCGTGGACGTCAATAAACAAAAAAAAAACTTTTTTTGTCAATCTTGATTGGGGATAAAAATCAACTTTTTTATGTATAATACTGGAATTTACAGAATAATAAAACTAAAAAATTATGTTTATTGGTTCTTTTTTATGATATAACAATAATATCCAATTCTTCTTGGCTGATTATTTTTTATGTTCTCTGTTTTTCAATTTTCTATAGTTTTATTTTTGGTTTGCATCCAACTCACCTGCTTCTCCTCTTTGTTTTAGATTTGCTCTTAGAAATTGTTTTACTTTCATACATTTACCTCCATCATGCTTTCCAAAATTTTTCCATGAAGAGTTCAAAGTAATTTATTTTAAATATTTTAAAAATTCATTAACTTAACATCTAGAAAATATTTATTATATTAATTTTTTTCCTATTCACAGTTCACTCTATAATGGATTATCTGAGTTAGGAAAAAATGCCATTATAGCCTGTTATAGAACAAGATACAGAACAAAATCTGTTTTATTATTTATTATTATAGAGAGTGAACTGTAGAGAGAACCTGTTATATGGACATATAAATTGGGCTTAATTCTCAGTCTGTTATAGAAAGATCCATTATAGAGAAAGTGAACTATAGAATCTGTTCACAGGCAATAATAATTTATATCTGGCACTGGTCACACTATTTGTTAAAAGCTTCATAAAACATAAGCATTTTTTTAATTATCATTAAAAGTAACTAATATAAATACAATTTCAAGAAAAATCTAATATGTAACAATTTATCTACACAAAATTTTTCTTCCAATTCAGCATAGGTGAATTTGTTTGCATTTATTGACAACACATGAATACAACCCTTTTGTTTTCATTATTGCTTCTCTACATCCCCAAATTTTTTTGCTTACATTTTCTCATCAGCATCCAGAAATCGCCATGAAAAGGCATAAAAATAAATGAGTAAGCATTAATTTTAAATCTTCTTATGAAAACATATAAATAATTGAGTCAGATGCAATTAAAAATTGAGATTTTGGGAATTGAGTCAAAGCCAAATTAATTTTGATAGCATGTATATATTCCACTATCCAATAAAATATGCTTTTAATTATAAATTGTGGCTAATTAAGTTTACTAATGTTAATTATTTTAAACAAAAGATTAATAATACATATCAATATTTGGCACATAACTGCCATAGTAAGTTCATTCTGATTGATCAACATTAATTGGGACAATTGGTTGGTCCATGATTTACTATCTTATAATATATTGTTGACAATAAATTTGTATATATACATATAAATAATGTTAATAATAAATAAATAAATAAATAAATAAATAAATAAACAACCATTTTAACATTTAATCAAAATGTTTGATTGTGTAAATGGCAGTATTAATAGAAGAAATTTGCAGATCTATTATGATACAATTTCCAGAACACCAAATTCAGTAAAAGAAAAAAAAAGGCTACAAAAAAATATAGTAACTTTGCAACGTGACCACATGATATCATTTGCTTTATCCCATTAAATTCATATATGTAAAAAAATATTGTTTTTATGTATGTCAGATTGGGATTTTCACCAATATACATATTAGGTTGAGTGACCATTTTATTACCTGCTTTGTTTATTAAATTTTGTTGCTTCATTGACCCAACATTGTCCATAAATGCTATTGATCTTCTTTTATGTATTTAAAACATTTCATACATATGGGCTTTTCAATAAGAAGGCCAATTTTGAGTTAATACCACCCACCCTTATTTAGGTAGAACATTTTTGGCTTAGAAACTATAGTAAAATTTTTGAGATGTCTTAAATAAAATGCAGATCCTTTTTCATTTTTCTCAAAACATCATTTTCAACATTGTCCTTGTTTCTATTTAAAAGCCTATATGGGCCAATTTTTGTCAAAGGCTCAGATTTCAAAATAACGTTGCTTTGATTGAAATTTCTCTCAAGGGTTATAATAGACGAAAATCTATATTAATACACACGTCAAAATTGGCCTTCGTAGGCAGCCAATCATAAGAGGGTTCGCAATTCAGGGTCCTGGTGTGCGCGTCTGCATAAATTTACATTGTCATACACATGTAATTAGCATAATCCAAGTCTAATATAGTAATTAATCATATAAAAAGGGAAATTTAAGCTGGTTTGTCATTTTCCTTTTCTTGTTTTTTTTTTAACAATAACAAAATGTCGACAAAACGTAAAAGTTCACGTTCTATTAGTTCTCGATCTGGCTCAACAACTTCTACCATAACTACAACATCAACCACATCTACACCATCGACAACAACAACAACTACTACAACAATCACATCACCGTCAGCAAGTTCTTCTTCTAGCCCTCCAACTTCCTCTACTAGTAGTACTGTACCAATTGCCTCAACTTCCTCTTCTTCTAGTTCCAGTAATGGGAGTAGTGGTAAGTTCTCTTCTTCAAGTAGATTTAATAATAATCCGCTGAGTAGTAGCGCTAAAAGGTAAGTGTATAATGTTTTTAATGCGGCTCTTAAAAAAAGTTAGATTAATGAATTTGAAATTCTTTGTATAATGTGCTATTTTAATATATATAAATAAAATAATATTATTAGAATTCAAAAAGAGCTTGCAGAAATTAGTCTTGATCCACCATGTAATTGCAGGTAAGATATGCAAATTTATATAATTGTGATTGCATTTCACTAATTGCATTACAAATTGCAATTCATATATTCCATTTCGCTAATTAAAAAATTATTAATTAACATTAGTGCAAGTCCAAAAGGAGATAATTTATATGACTGGGTATCTACAATCACAGGACCGGCTGATTCGCCATATGCTGGCGGAATATTCTTTCTAGACATTAATTTTCCCCAAGATTATCCATTCAAGCCTCCAAAGGTATGAAATGATGACAATGCTTACACGAATATTATACGTGTGATGATATATGTTTCATTTTATTGCATACTCCATATCTATCAGGTGGTATTTCGTACACGTATCTATCATTGTAATATCAACTCTTCAGGTCAAATTTGTCTTGATATTCTTAAAGACAATTGGTCGCCTGCTTTAACAATATCAAAAGTCTTATTATCAATATGTTCATTATTAACTGACGCAAATCCATGTGAGTCGACGATTTATCAATATGATGCTATATTACATGTTATCATAATAATAATAATAATAATAATAATATGTTATTTTAGATGATCCTTTGGTTGGAAATATAGCGAATCAATACTTATATGATCGTGAAGAACACGATAGAATTGCAAAAGATTGGACTAAACGGTAATTAATTAATTTATATAATTATAATAGTAATAATGATGATGATGATGATGATGATGACGATAATAATATTTATATTTATATTTAGATATGCATCTTGATTATGTGTGTGTGAAAAAGAGAAAATTATTCCATTAAAATAGATGATCGATTGCTAAATATTGGTTTTTTTTTTTTTTTTTTTTAAATAAAATTTTTTTATTAATAACAAAATTCATTGTAAAAAAATATATATAATAAATATAGTAAATATATTTATTTAGCAGAAACCCAAAACTACATTAATATAATAATAATAATAATAATTAATTGTTTTAGTTTAAAAACTGACAAATTTCATGGTAAAAAATTAATTAGATATATTTCAAATTTACGAATTAACTAGATCCAATTACAAAGAATATATTTTGATATAACAATATTTAAAAGATGGAAGTCTACTAAATTATTTATTAAAAAATTTTAATAGTTTAGACAAAAAATATTAAAAATATTATTTGTTTAAGGTGATTGATCTATAAACAGGAAATCATTCATAGTGACATATTCTTCAAGAAAAAATTTTTCTTAGCAGATCAACTCCAGCAAATCGAAAACCAATTTTCGCCAGGAAGTAGTCAATAGTGAACCATATACTATGATAACGGGTATATACAGTTTCGTGTGTTGGTATCACTAGCATAAACAGGAACAACCAACCATTCATTAATTTGGAACATGATTTTGAACTTGTAATTGCAATCTGTAGAAAAAAAGTAAGTCGAACAATTCGCCTAATGTTTATTATGTCGGATTGGCATTCGATACCAATCCTAGTAAATGACCAACTACTGAAGGTATTATTAATGCTTTAAAAATTATCATAAATAAATATTCAGATGAAAAAATTGATGAAATGGATGATATACCTTTTAATCTATCAATACATTCATCCAAATGCAGTTGTAACAATTATTGGTAAGCATAATAATTATTAATGGCAATACTAGTTTTATTCAAATAAAATCAAAATTTTATTTATGTGCATACATATATAAATTTAACTAATAAAAATGTTTTTATTAGTACATGTAGAAGAAAGAATTAACAATAATGCTAATAACAACATTGATATTCTTTTTCCAAAATCTCTTGTCAAGTTTCCAATAACTTATTTATATCCTTTTGCGATGCTAAGAACACACGCTCTGCTGATGTTAAATCGTTAGTACGAGATGTAATAAGACCTGAAATTTAATTTAAGTATTGTAATGTTAATGTTAAATAATATTATTTATTAATTGGTAATTATATGAAGTTTCAAGTGTTTATTATTACAAGTCTAGGTGTAATCCTTCCAATTTCTATAATAGAAGAATTATGTATGAAAGCGATGAAATAGAGCATTAAGGATATATAATAGTATTATTAATAATAATAAGTAACCTTTCGATCTTCTTTCTTTGCTTATGTTTTTTACTAATTACTTCACGTTTTGTTTAACTTCTAATAGGTCATCTTTTACTTTATTCATTTATATTAATTTTGATTAAAGAATTCATTTACATTCAAATGTTTTTGAATGCTTTCAGCCTAAAATATACATATGTGTAGTTTATAAAATAAATCCCCTTCCAATTAATCTCTAATTTTAAAAAAATTAATTTCACAAAAATTTATCAATTGCTTCATTAATGATACTATGGTCTGAATAATTTCTTTCTTTTCCCTTACAACATTGCCATCTTCAAATTCCTTATAAACATTTGATTTTGTTTCCGACATAATCTTTAAAATAAAATGATTATTATTATTATATTATTATTATTATTATTATTACTTGATTATCATCTTTAATTGAATTTTTTCTTGATCGTTATTTCCTAATTCAATAGTTCTTTTCTTTTATTAGGCTCGGATAAATATTCAATAGTAAAATTTCCATCCGCCTCTTCCTCTTCTACTAATACTTCATTAATTACACCTCTATCTATAGAATCATCTTTTTTATTAGTTTTCATATTGATCAGGTATTATGGTAGGAATATTGCAAAAGATACTGGTTTTTCAGTGTTGATAGATAAAAGTTACTTTAGCTAATGATACTGTTCAAATATAAATGCAGAGAAAATTTCTTATTAAATAATAATGATAATAATAATTACTATTTAGAATCAACAAAGTAATTACATTTAAATTAAAAAATTATTATTATTTGTTTAATTAAAAAAAACATTATCAATATTAATCAAAAGTAAAGAACTATCCTCTTCTATATACTAGGTTTAGGTGATTGGTTATTTGATAATTGCATCGACACATGTATCTGATCTTCTGATATAACTTTCTTTCTAATAAATGGGGTTTTTTTTCTATTATGGTCAAATCTGGGGATGATGCTATAATTGGAATATCAATATTTAATGTGGATCCGTTACGCTGTTTTCTGGAAAAATCTTTATTTTTCGTTTGGTCATTCTTCTATTCTCAAATAGTTTATGATATTTTGACAGACGATTCGCTCGGTTTTTCTTCTGCTGCTTGAACAGTTACTGGTTTATCTAGAGGTTGGAATCGACTACTAATGCTACTAATACTAATACTAATACTATGCTAATATTATTATTGTCTGACCAATTACGATTTTTGTATTTTATCATTCAAAATGGAAAATTTCTATGCGGAAGAGTATCAATACCATCAATATGATGATGACGACAATAGTAGT
>CAJVPN010001080.1:0-17813 GCA_910592215.1 Entrophospora candida
GCATTTTTGATTGGGAATTTTTCCCAAAATTGGCGGTGTGGCGCAGAAAGTTGTGGGACTAAGTGACTTGCACTATATTCATATTTCTGTATTTATATTTCAAGAAACTTATTAGCTGATGCAAATATTTACTTTGAATTATTAATTATCACTTTGTAATGCTCAGTTGACCCAAATAATTATTTAGCATTAATAAGCATATTTTATTGGACAAAATAGAGTAAAAATCATGTTATTTGTAATACCCCAAGAGGTATAAAAAACTTGGTTTTAGACCAAATCAGAATCAGAATGTTCATAATAATCTTTTAATTATTGATCTAATAATTAATACTTCCTAACACTATTTGTAATAATATTATTATTATCACTAATAAAACACATAACATATTTTACCCTAAAATATTAATCTTCAATTAACTAACAAACTACAAAGGGAAACCTTTGCTGAATCCAGCAAGAAACTACAACCTTAATTATTGAAACACATCTCAAGGGGACGCCTTTGAGATATAATTATTTACATAGAACCTAGAGACCCTTTTATCCAGGAAGATAAAAGTAATTTTTATTTTACTTGACTGTAAGTCAGCAGGTAGGCTGTGTGTCATATATATATATAAATAATATAGAATCAACTGTAAGTCAGCAATTAGGCTGTGTGTTGAGCATTAAATAACCTATTAATTAGGAAACTTGGATTCGCAACATCAAAAGTTATACCCGAAGGTCTTTCTAGGAGAGTATTTATATGGGTCTGTTTAGTATTTTGTCCTCATGGTGGTGAACATACAAAAATATTAAAATGTCAGTTTGATATATGTGATGATATGGTTGTTTTCACCAAATTTCATCAAAAAAATGATCAAGGTGGTCTTGAATCACTAAATATCCCATGTCCAGTGATAAAGAACATCAAGGAGCTTATGATGACATTGTATCTTGTTTGAGTAAATGACCAACACCATGTATTACAAAAGTTTTATTTACAAGTTAATTCATCCAATTCAGGCTAGTTTTTTTATTTATATTTCACTTTTCATGATGGTTAGTTTTTCAAAACTAATACATCTGATAAATTTTATGATTTTAGCAATCAATGATGATGTATGGTATCTTGATCATAAAATTGGAACTGAGAAAATCAAGAATTACATGAAGACAATATGTTTCAATGCTGGTATAAATTTAAACAGAAGAAAGTGGTCAACCATTCTGGTTGTGCTACTAGTCTAAATTGGTTATATCAAAGTGGTGTTGATACACACAAGTGATGACAATCTCTGGTCATAAAAGTCTCAAGGGTGTGAGATCATATATTGCACCCACTATATATCAAAAAGCTGGTAAAATAAGCAATGTTCTTCAAATGGCTTTAACACCACCACAAGAGTCATCAACTTCAAATAAAACATCTCAAAAAAATACAGGTTCAGACTAAAGATGTTAGCCAAAATTACTTCACTTAGTAAATGATTGTCACTGAATCCAAAATGCTGAAATAGTTTTTCATAGTTTCCGAAATTAATTGCCAAAATTATAATCAAAATTATTTGAACACTTTTTAACTCAATAGCCAAAATTCTGGGTTTATGTCCATCATTATGAAAATATTGTAAATCTGAAATTGCCTGCTGAAATTGATTTTTTCAAAAACCATTCCAGCCAACATCTTTAGCTCAGATGTAAGTCATTTTAAATCTTCTAAAAATTAATATTTACATATATTTTTTATTTTTTATCTTTTGCATTTTCTTTAGAAACATGTTAAATTTAACAATTCTTTTGATGATGAAGAGCCTGAATATGAGGATAATTCTGATGTAAATATATATATATATATTTCATTCATTCAAAATAATCTTATTTCCATTTTTTTCAAACAGGAGCCAGATGACATGAGTGATAAAGGCAGTAGTGTTAAATCATTAGGTGTAAGTATATGATAATATGCACAGAAGTATACAGATTTCTATATTATTTTAGAAATTTACACATGTTACTTGACCATATAAAAATAAACCATTTCATTCACCCTTAAGAGGAATTATCAACAATGCTATCAATAACAACACTCAAACAATAAATAGAGATCTTTCTAATAATAACAGCAACCAAACCAATAATGTTAAAAATATTTATTATAAAAATTGCTACATAATAAATAATATATATAAAATAACAGATAATGAATTGATAAAAATAAGTTGATAATATTCAAAAATCAGTTCTAAATGCGAAAAAATTTTTACTAAAAAAAATAATACCAATACCTATAATAATAAATAATAAAATAACAATAAAAACATTCTTATTGTTTGTTAAAATGCTACTGAATATAAAAATTGGCACTCCAAAATTCCCAGACATTCCAAAATTCCAACAGGCATTCCAAAATTTTTTGTTTATTAGATGTAACATTTAATAATAGAATAAAAGAATGTACATTTTAAACTCAGAATTAGTGTTTTGAACTCCGACATTCAATAAATAGGATTTGGGTTGGTTTTTATGAAATGCCAAAATTGAACTTATTAAGTTTCAGAAACTCAATTAAAATTATCACAATAATTAAAGCAATCAAGTCAAAAATTCATGAAATGATTATGGATACTGTAGTATTGCCCAATATGGAAGATTTGCCATTTTTCTCAAGTTTTGGAATGTGAAAATTAATGATGATGGCAAAAAATGCTATGATAATGTTGATGGTGATGCAAAAGTGGTGGTGATAGAAGGGAAGAAGGCTGTAAGGAAAATAATAATGTAAAAGAAAAAGGAGAGGAAATAGATGAAGACATATTGAAGGTACAAGAAGAAAAGCAAAAGGATGAAATAATTGAACATAACCAAAATTCAAACAATAAAAATTTAGAATTCTTGACAAATAATAATAATGATAAGAGTGAACATGATGTATTGACTAGTAATAACAATAATAATACAAATGAAATAAAAGTTATGTCAGCTACAGTCAATGAACATATTAAACATGAAATAATAAATTCAAATACATCCATGGATAATGATAGTACTGCTGAAGGATCAAATGATTCATGTAGTGGTGAATCTAATCTGACCAAGTCTAATAATTATGGATTTGGATATGTTACCAAGCATTTAAATGGTTTGATTTAGCAAATGATTTTACTAACTCAAAAAATTATTTATTAAATTATAATTATAATAACAACAACAACAACAATAATCAACATAGTAATATGAATCTGCCAGATAATGTAAACTATTCATCAAGTTTCTCAAATTTGGCAATTAGAAATTGGTCAAAATCCATATCCATAAAATGTCAAAATAGAAGAAATAGTGGTAATATAATATCAGGAACACCTCCTAATAGTAATGACAATATTAATAATGATATTATTATTAACAATAATAATAATATTAGTGGTAATAATATTAGCAATGATCATGATAATAATAACAACAATTATAATGATGATTGTGATAATTTTAACAACAAAGATGATGATTCAAAAATCGTGCATCATCATTATCAACAACAGGTTCACAAAATAATATAAATCTCCAATTAACAACAATAACACTGAAAACTATACCAAAATCAATGCCAAAGACACCACCATCATTTCCATCATTCTTATCAACATCACCAGTATTGTCACCCTTGTCACCCTCATCACCTTTATCAAAATCACCTAGCAGAAATGATTGTAAAATAATACAGGATCACACAGATTTATTTCCTGGAATAAAACCAATATTAAACACTTCAATAGAAGAATTGAATCGAGTGTTAGGATAATTAATTGATTGATAGATGATTATTAACCAATTATTGAAATTTAATAAATAAAATTATTTTACTAATGTACATTTTTCTAGAGATTATCTAGAGGCCATTAGGAAAAAAAATTTTTTTAAATATTAAATAAATAATCTAAAATTAAAATTACAATTAAATAAAAATAAATTATTTCAATTAAAAAATCAAATAATAAAATAACCAAGATAATAATAATTAACAATTTAATTTTCTCAAACTTATAAATAATGCATTAGCATCTACCAAAACAACACCTTCATCAAATGTTTCTAATCTTCCCTCAACAAAGCCTTTTCTACCCTCAATTTTTGTAACTTTACATTTACAAACCAATATTTGGTTTGCTTTGCATGGTTTACGAAAATTCACATGTAGGAATGCTGTTGCTCCATTTTTATCTGGTAATGATGGGATTGCCTTTTTCAATTTAATGATTATTTAATTAATAAATTTGTGTTAAAAATTCAAACAAAAAATGAGTTAATGGACATTTGTTAGGATAATTACAGTTATTGCCAACCCTTCATCCATAATTGTTGATAATAATCCACCATGAATGATGCCATCATGACCACACAAATCGCTGCCAACATGTAAAAAAATGATGTTTTCCATCTTCTCGCTAGAATAGAAAATTATTGGCTTCATGATGAATTTTCCTTTACCTTGTAAAGTGTTAGCAGTTAAATGTTTTGTTTTTCTATCATGTTTTACAGTGTCATAACCTCTATTGTGTATATAAGACGGATCATTTAGTAATTGATTCACCAATGAAGTTGAATAAACTTCTGATTCTAGAAAATTGACCTCTTCTTCTATTTGTTGTTGATTTTTTTTTAAAGATGATGATAAAGATAATGACGATGTCTTTGAAAGGAAATATGATAGACCAGCTATTATGATACTGCCGCATATTATAGTAGTTGTTTTAAAATCATTCATAATATTTTGCGAAGTGATATTTTTAATTAATGCCATTTTGGAATAGAGTTAAAAAGAATAAAAAATAATCAAGTTTTAATTTCAGTTATTTATACTTTTAAATTATTTATCACGCTTAATATTTATGATTATTAATAATAATAACATTAATATTGATTGTGCAATTACGGGAAATTAACCAATTGGCTAATTGCGATTTGTAATAATATTATGAAATTTATCCGATTTTTTCGTTAATATTAAAAGGAGTAAAATCATCCGTTTGAAGCGTGTAACCAACCGGATTTTTACAATAACGCCAACTTTGTTATTAAAATCGCACCTTTCTAATGAATATCCTTTTATATTGAAAAGAGTTATTTCTCTAAGTAAAGCCATGGCCATTCCGAAATGTATTGTATTTTTTTATTTCAAGGATTGGGTGGGTATTAGTATTACTTCATTTGGGATATAAAAATTCAATGCGATGTAACAGTAATTTATGTAAGCCTCATAGTCAAAAAAGTCATGTGATATTGATTTGATATTTTTTTAATGTCGATCACTAAAATTTTATATATGAACATAAATTGGGGACGCTCTGGGAAAAATGGGTTTCGAGTATATAATAATATATAAAAAAAAATTTTTTTTTTGTACAAACAATTGATTAAATTTGTTACACCTGAAAATTGTTTTTGTAATATTGATTAATAAAGCACCTTTTAAATTTTATAGAAAGGCTAAAATTATAATAAAAATTATGAATTAGTAACACTCTATAGGGCTCCGTGACTATTAAATTTATTAAATTATTTATTGTCATGAAATATGAGTTTGTAGATCATTTTTAAATTCGATTCTAAGAAAATTTTGGTTGCCCCAAGAATTTATTTTTGTACTAAGTAAACAGCATCTAATTTTTTCATCAATTATAATCATGACGTTATAGTTTAATATTATGTAAAAAAAATTTTTTTGATCAAAAGTCTCGAAACCCGGTTTTCCTAGTGCGCCCCTCAATTATAAAATTTATCATATTTATTAATTTTTTTTGGGATCCTCGACCATATGATTTGTTTGTATGTTCTTGAAGTTCTTGACCAATTTTAAAATATATACATTATCGAATTAATATAATAATCACCAAAAGTTTAAATAATTATATTTTTTATCAGTAACTGTAATTATCACTTTATTTTCTTTAAGATAACGATCCTTCACGTAATCATCAACCATAATTTCTATTTCTAACCTAATTCAATGTTACGTTGGAAATTTATCTCTATCAATTTAAGCGTTTTCATTGAATAATTATTATCAAAAATTACCTTAATGATTCGACTGCTAAATTAACGAGTTCATCGACCATATTATTATTAGTAATAAAAACCTAATTGTATATATGCTTGCTTGTTGCAAATGATCGAATTTAAAAAATTTGTTTTGATTTTGGATCAAAAAATTTATCGCTTTTGAATTTTGACACTAACACAAATGCATTTAATATTTCTCACATGATTATTTTTTTGCAATGTAAAAATGTGCAAATGAAAATACCGATGTTTCCCGATCTAGACTATTACCAATTGTTCTGTATTGTATTGTTCTAATGCGCTCCCGATTACATTTTTCATTAAAATTAGAACATCTAATGAAAAATTAATATCTAATAACTAAACATTTAACTTGAATACAAAAAACAATGTAAAACACATACACAAATATTTTTATCATCAACTTCTCCGGGAGGACTGTCAAGCAAAAACTTTGTTACAATTTTAAGTTTCTCTTCAATGGATAAGATAACTCTCAGTTTCGTGGAGATCGTCAACCAGAAGTTTCCAAATTTGTATTTTACAGTGTGCCATGCGATTGAAAACAAAAAGAATGGAAAAGATCATCGAAAGTTTTTTTGAAAACCGATTAACGACAATAATAAAAGTTTCTTCCTTCCTAAGTAATATTGGCAGTAATATAATGATGATCAAGTGAAGATGATAAATGTAAAGGATTTAGATAATCTGGTGAAAAATGACCGATCTGATGTTACATCTAAAAAACATGTTTTTTTTTTATCAAATTTTTTTTGTTGGGGACTTCATTTTTTTTTCCAACATTTTCATTTTAGAATGAATGGGAAATAATGTGATTACATTAATTATTATTATATTATTTATTTATTTAATTGATAGAACAATCTCTACCCCAAAATTTGTTATTTATCTTTAAGATCATATAATTCATATACAATTGAGAAAATAATTAAAAATAATTTTAATTAAACATTGCTAATAATGGTTAAAAAATTATGGTTGTAATTTAAATTTTTTTTATATTTATTTTTATCTTCTTTCTCTCCTCACAAACCATTTCACTCACATTATCATAATTAAAATTAATTATCACATCAAAATCCAAATCAACGTCTGTCTCCTTTACCTTTTCATCCCAAGATGGCATCGCTGATAAATCATAATTACACAACAAGTTATTTCAAAAGTGTCGAGGCACCAAAAAATATTCCATTTCCACAATATTATGATGTAGTAATGGATTGGAAATTTCCATTAACTGTAGCGGCAATTTACGCAATTGTCATAACATTGCTAAATCCAAAACCTCAATCCACTTCTCTTAACAAAAATATCAATAGTTATAATGTTTCTCGTGCTGTTGCTCAATCAAAAGGTTTAAAAGTTTCAAATATAAAACAAAGTGGACAATTTATGACAGCTATTGTATTCATTCATAATTTGATTTTGTGTTTATATTCTTTAATAACATTTGTATCAATGGGTTCTACCTTTGTAAATAATTTTTATGATCATCGGAACAATTTAATGGATGCTGTAAGTGTGAAATCATTATATATATATATATATATATATATATTTCAAATATCCTAATTTAATATTCATTTTTTTCTTTTGCTTTATAAGTACTGTGATAGAGATGGATCATTGTGGGAAGAAGGTCTTGGATATTGGGGTTATCTTTTCTATCTATCAAAATGTAAATATTTAATTGATCAGTTGGAAATTTTGAATAGAGATTTGGCTGCTAGATACTAACTAATCCACACATATGTGTTTCTTAATATTTTCACTATAATTTTCCATCATTCATTTTAATTAGACTACGAAATAATTGATACTATAATTATCTTGATGAAAGGTCGTCGCTCATCATTTCTACAAACTTATCATCATGCAGGTGCCATTATAACGATGTGGTCAGGAATCAATTACAAAGCTCCACCAATTTGGATATTTGTGATATTCAATTCCTTCATTCACACAATAATGTATTCATATTATGCCATAACAAGTATTGGTTATACTCCACCTGGAAAACAATACTTGACCAGAATGCAGATAATTCAATTTTTGATTGGAACTCCTCTTGCAATATCTTATTTGTTTGTTAATAATTGTTTAATCACTCCCGAAACAAAATTAGCAACCTATATAAATGTTTTTTATCTACTACCTCTAACCTATCTTTTCATAGATTTTGCCAAAAAAACTTATGGAGGCAGCCACAGAAAACAACAAAACATAAAAAAAATAGATTAAAATAAATATTTGAGAGAGATATATATATATATATAAAGAGAGAAAGAGGAGAGGAATAGATATTGATCTTTTATTTGTATTATAATACTTTTCTAGTATTAGTTTCCTCCTTTCTATAATTAATTCAAATGCTAATTCTAATAAAAATACACTTTTTTTTTTTTTCTTAATTTTTAATTATATTAGTTTTTCTTTCTAAATAAATTAATAAAATAATCTTAATTAAAATATATATTAGCAAATTTGATTTTTTTATTTGATATATACAAAAATAACAATAATAATAATAATAAAACAAAAAAAAAATTAAATTCTACTTGAATAATGTGTAAAAAATCTATACACTGCGTAGTTAAAAAAACTAAACAATTTTTCTATAATTCGTTGATGGTAGGGTGGTAGATTGATCAATATGACGTGATCTATGAAATTGACGTGTATTCAACTGCGTTCTTGTACTTTTTTAGCTTGCCATTGTTGTTCTATTCTGCAATCTTGGCAATCGATTTGATTCATGACAATCGGATCAAAATTTTGAAGTTGCACGAGACGTTCTATGACGAATTTAATTTACACTTATGAAAGCAACTTGTCATCATCAATTAGTATTTTCTAACATTAATGTAATTATCATTATTTTCAATGGTGTTTGTATGTATTTAATAATATTTTATGTTACACGTATCAAAATCAGGTGATTGTAGTATTTGTCATATGATTTTCAGATATTAATATGAATGAATAATAATAATGCCGAAATTAATTTAATAGTAATTAGTCTTAAAAAGATGTTTGTCCATATTAATATGTATGAAGAATATTGAAAAGCTGAAATGATTGCTATAATTTACTTTTTTCCAAAAACAATCTGGCAAACAAATTCCATCAGCTTCGATAATAGGAATAAGAACATTTTATACTTTTTTTATTTGTTCCATCTATTTCTTGATGATTTTCCTTTTCTTTCTAAAATATTTTTTTTTGTTTCTTCATCATTATAGACTCGAACATTAGAACGTTCGATGTAATAGTAATAGATAAATAAATTATTATTATTGTTATGAGTTTTGTTCTTTTCTCCGTCTCGTCATCATCATAGAATCAACCCTTTTATATCAAAAATAGTTACAAAAATCAGCAATAATTATTCCAAGGATAGATGAGTAGCAGTTTGAAGGTTTTTAGTGGTTGCACCTCTCCTCGATTTGTTTTCAGAAAATATCTACGAGACCAATCATCTAAATCCATTGAAATAAATCTGAAAATGATCGGCGCGTATTTAAAACTAAAATAAGGTAAATGGTGTCAGCGAGCGCGGGTAAACGTTACTCGTATGGTTCTTTGGTAATACTTGTGATTATAGTTTAAGGTTTTTGTAATTGATGGGATTAAAAAAGCTGTAAAAAACAATCTGTAAGAGAATTATTAACGATCGATAAAAACGGTTTGATTAAAAAGTTTTTTTTAGAAAAATTAGGTTACGCAAACTTGTTTTTTTCTAGATATTTATTTATATATATATTAAAAAAAAAAAAAATGAAAAGTAATAATAATAATAATAATGATAATAATAATGATAAAAGTAATAATAATGATGACATTAAAGATGAAAAAAAGACATCAACACTAATTAAAGAAACATTAGAAACAGAGAGATTTAATGATATCGGTAACAATATAATATCGCCTATCGAAATAATGATTGATGTTAAAAAAGAGTTTAGTAATGGTGTGAAGGAAGTTGTCATAACCACAGCTACAACAGCACCTCTTACTCATGTATGGAATTACAATATATATTTGATTTTAAGAGATTGTTATATATAATTCAAAATTATGTTCCAATTATTTAGATAATGTTTGCTGGAGGATTTGGTGGATCAACTGCTGATTTTTTAATGCATAGGTTAGATTAGATGTTGTGTGGTTCAATCACAAATTTTTTTTTCTTTAAAAATTTTACATAATTCATATATTTGTTATTCTTGCAAAAAGTGTTGATACAGTCAAAACCAGATTACAAGGTCAAAAATTTACCAAGCCACCAAAATATCAAAATATGTTACATGCATATGTTACAATACTTAAGCAAGAGGGTATAATGCGTGGATTATATGGAGGAGTTTTGCCTGCAATATCAGGGTCAGGTATTAATGATCAAACAAACGAATAATTAATTGTGTGTTGACTAACTAATTTATTAATTGATTGGATTGATTGATTGATTGATTGATTGATTGGATTGATTGACTAGTTCCTGCCACAACGATTTATTTTGGAACTTATGAATTCTTTAAGCGTAATTTAACAGGGATTGGAATCCCTGATACAATTTCTCATTTATCATCTGGTAATAAACAATTTTTACATGATATATACACACAAATGACATATAAATGATATAACTAAAAAACAAATTTTATAGGAGCTCTTGGTGATGTAGTTGCATCTACAGTGTATGTTCCATCTGAGGTAAACTTTTATCTATCATAGTGTATTATGTTTTTTGAATAAAAATTTCATGTGTATTTTCTTATTTAGGTATTGAAAACCAGATTACAATTACAAGGCCGATACAATAATCCACATTTTTTTTGTGGATACAATTATAGAAATACTTGGCACGCTGTGCAGATGGTTCGTTTGCACCTTGGTGGTTCGTTTAAACCATGTGCTACTTATTAATTATTTGATTAATTTGGTTGGTTGTTTTGATTAAACAGATTTATTGATCGAAATGAATTGGTTAAAAAATATATAATAGATTTATAAACTTGAAGGTGCAAGTGCATTCTATCATGGTTATAGAGCTACTTTATTACGTGATGTGCCATTTTCTGCATTACAATTTGCTTTTTATGGTAAAGTTTGAAAATTTATTTTATTAATCAATCTAAAAAAATTTTAATTACTAATTATTATCAATAATAATTAGAAAAATTCAAGTTTTGGGCAGTTTTATATACAAGCAAGAATAACTATTCATCATCATCTTCTTCTTCAACAACCAGTCAATTAACATTAAAATGGGAAATAATAACAGGTACTTTGGCTGGTGCACTAGCTGGTGCATTAACCACGCCATTAGATGTGATGAAAACTTTATTACAAACACAAGTGCAAAAACAAGCACAAAAACAATCCAAAAAAGCTGCAACCTCTACATCAACAACAACTCCAAACCCAAACCCAAACCTATCATCAACAATTTCAACTCCATCTGCATCTGCAATAAAAACTTCATCAACAGTTATCAATCCACCAACATCATCAATACCTAAATATGCAACACATTTTTATGGTGGGATATGGGAAGGAATGCAATGGAATTATAAACATCATGGTTTGGCAGGATTATTTAGAGGTGTTGCCCCAAGAGTTGCTTGGACTGGCATGCAAAGTGGTTTAATGTTTGTAATCTATGAACAAGTTTTATGTTTTTTAGGAAATATGGCAACAACTTCAATTTAATATAATATGTATATATATGTGCGTGCGTGCGTGCGTGCGTGCGTGTGTGTGTGTGTGTGTGTGTGTGTGTATAGATAGATATAAATAAAATTTGTAGATATTAGATTACCAAATTTATGCAAAAATCTGCAGATAGTCCCCAAATCTGGTAGATAGATTGTTAAATTTAAAGTTTTTTAAATTATTTTTAATCACGAGTAATTATTACAAAAATGTTAACATTTATATTTATGCATTTAGGTACATAGGCAAAAAATTATAACAATTATTCAAATTTAGCAACATGACCACAAACTTAATCGCATTGTTATTATATGATTTTGATGATTTTAGACACAAATTTTTTTAGAATTTTGATGAGTTAGGAATTAAAATTTATAAAAGTAATTTATGCATTTATTGTATTGTTGTGTTCATCATATTTTTCATGTCTGCATTGTAATAAATTTCTTTGAGTGCTCGCTTTTGGCAATATCGTAACATGTTTGATGCTCTCAAACAATTTTTTGATGACTTTGGAATCAAATTTAATAAAGAAAGAAAAAGATGATAAGTTTGGCATCAAAAATTATTATTTCAATTTATCAAATGATAATAAAACTCGATAGTAATAAAAATTCTATATATAAAAAGGTATCCGTTGAACATTACAACGAAAAAATCATAAATCAAAAAAAAACAAGAAATAAAATAATTTTTCCAATAAAAACTTTTATCAACTTTCTCGAAAATGCAATATAAATTTCTTTATCAAAACAAAATTAACAACGACATTAAATTAAAATCCTCTGGAAATCCTTTTGAACAATTTTTGAAAAATCTCGAGCTACCCAAATTCTTGTCAACTCGTCATCATCATCATAGCAATAGCAAACCAAAAAAATCATTTAGAAAAATCTTCAGCAAAATCATTCACCCAATTAATAAATCATGTGATTTCAGCAAGACCAATTGTCCCTACGAGATTTTCAAACAATCGTTAGAAAAAAATTCTGATAAAATACCATCAATAGATTTTAATATTATGAAAATCAAAGTAAATTTCTATTGGGATTTGGACACCGTCACCGAGATAAAAATTCCATTCGGCGTTTCGTTTAGATCCTTTTTAAATTATTTGGCCGAGAATGACTATTTCAAAATACCCGTCGATGATTTAACTTTGTTGATGCAAACAGATTTATACGATCCACATTACGACATCATCAAAGCTAATGGAGTCTCTGATACAACAAATGCGCAACTTTTAGAAATTTTACTAAAGAATAATAAATTGAAGATCATTAATAACGAAGACTCGTTTAATTATTATAAATGCTTGATTAATAGCGGCATATCGATCACGATTTTTTCCAAATCTTATTTGTAATCAATTTAATATTAATTAATTGTTTTATATATATATATATATATATATATAATTTTAATTGGGTTTTCATTTGTAAAAAATGTAAATAAAAAAAAAAAATTTAATCAATAAATAAAAAAATCACAAAATACCAATATTAATCATGAATGAATTTTAGTGTAGCACGTGTCCACAATATTGAAAATGAAAACTTTCAAGTTTTCATTGTAAACCAAAAAAATTAATTAGAAAACTCCAATCTTCTAAAAGCCTTTTATCTATTCGTTAATGTCAGATTTAATATTTAATATTAATATTGTTTCTTTTCAAACACTATAACCATTTAGAATTAGTAAACATAGTAGTTACTATATCTGCTTGTTGAATTTAATTAGTGTCAAAATTACACAAAATTCAAATTAATTGTACCTTGTAGATCTGCTTGTTGCATTCGAAAGCATCAATTTTTTAATATAAATATAAATATCTGCAATATATTTATTTTTTTTTTTTCGAATCTCTTCCAAACTCTACTCGTCTTGGGGAATTTACTAAATTTTAACTATTTTATTTATTTATTTCCTTACATTCATTTTAACTTTTTTTTTCTTTAAAGAAAGGATTTTCTAAAAATCTAAACCCTTAATTCATATATATATATTTTCACACACACATATTTATATATACACTTTTATATATAAAACGTATTAAATATAGAACGTTAGATACGTTTTATATTTTTTTATCATCATATATATATTTTTTAACGTATACCATTTACCACCAATTAATTATCTATTACCATTATCATCCGACATTCACAAGTCATTCGTTCTATATATATCCTTTATTAACTAAATAAATAAATAGAATAAAAATAAAAATAAAACTCCTTTATTTTAAGAGGTTTTAAATTCCCCACCACCCCCTATTTATTGTTTTATAATAAATCAATAAATCAATAATATCATTAACGTATTTAACGAACTACTTTATAATAATCATCCACCACCACCACAAAAAATTTAAAATTTTAAAATCATCTCCATTTGAAATTTTAAATTCATTCATTCATCCGTTTCATTGATAATTAATTCATTTATAAAAATTTTTATATAAATATAGTACTTTTTGCTTTTACCCTTTTTTTTTTTGCAAACTAAATAAAATGATTGCATACCGAGAACAACCAAATGTTTTCCAGTCTTTGAAATGGACTCAATTGATCTTTTCATTTGTGGTTTTCATCCTTGGTGAATATTTTTATTTTTATTTAATATTATTATTTAACAATGAATTTTTAATGCTAAAACAATATTTTATTTTATTAGAAATGATCCAGCTTGGATCAAATACAAGTTTATCTAACAAAAATCTTCAACAACTTGCTCCATTTATCAGCATTTCTGGTGAAAAACTATTTGTATACTTTGCTTTTTCGCTCAGTATCTTTACTATTGGTAAGAAAAAAATTTTTTTTTTTGAAGCTGATTTTCAAAAGAAGAATAAAAAAATTTATTGATTGGATCTTTTTTTTTTAATATTTTTGATTTTCCAGCAATTTATCTTGTTAAATTCAAGACAATTTGGTCTCGTAAAAATGGTCCATTTATTTGGCTTGAAGTGTGAGTTTTTTAGTATTTAAATTGTATCAATTAATAATGATTAATGATATTTATAATAAAATGTATTTTTAATAATCAATAATCAATATTTAGATCATTATTGATGCTTTGGTTCGCTGGATGTAAGTAAAATGATTCAAATTTTTATTTCAAATTTTTTCATTTTTTTTTTTTATTAATTATTTTCTTCCAATAATTTAAATAGCAATAATAAACTCGATGAAAATTTTCATGAATTATCATTCTGAAATAATAAATTCGACCACCGACGAGCTTCCACAAGAAGCATTTACAAGTTTCAATGCATACATTGCATCAATGTTTTTTTCGTGGTTGAATGTGATCTTGTTCATGGTGTCGTTATTCATGACCTATAAAGTTAATGTTGAAAAATCAAAAATTAACAGTCTACGGCTTCGCCAACAAGCAAAAACTCGTAATGTCAAAGTGATAAAATATTCTCGAAATTCGGAACAGAAACGTGTCACTTTTATTCGCAACAACGAGAAAGATGTTAAAGAAAAGGTTATTATGTGCAAGGAGGAGGATTTTGTTGGTGGTAAAAATAATGACAATGATAATGATAATGAAAAATTTGATAACGATGCTGATTCAAAGGTTTAGAGAGGTCTATCTATCTATCTTTGATTGTATTAGTTATAAAAATTTAGTTGTAGATTTTAATTTTTTGTAAATAATTTTCTTTTATGAATTGTGAATTTCTTGCACTTTTTGATTACGCATTATTTCATCATCATCATCATCATCATCACATAATTCATTAATATTAACATTGTGCAAAAAATATAACTCATTCATTCTTTATTAAATATCATATCATATTTTATCCCCAAATTCTCTCATATATCCATACATACATACTTGCATATCATATTATTATCATATGAAGCAACTCATTCATATTTTATTGATATAATTTTTGGAGTAACGTTACACTATATTAAATTGCTTCAAATTGAATTCCGTCATTATTGTGTTTATGGTGGTGTGGTGTTGAAAAAATCATATCATCGTCATAAACAGGTTGCAATTCTTTAAATTTCGATGGCGTTGAAAAACCCATATCGTCAGTGAGTTGTGTGACCTTTCTAAAAGTACTTGATGTCCACATCCCATACACAAGTTTAAATCTTTTGTTAAACTTTCAAATTCTTTTACTACATCCTTAATCAACCAACCAATCTTAAAAGAAGCAATCCTTTTAAATAATTCTTGATTTTATAACTCTTGCTTGGTAAATCGTAGGAAGTGTCATAATATTACACTTGTATAGTTTATGGGAAAATGAACCAGCATGATTATATTGAAATATTTCAATCCTAATTTGTTGCCATTAATAAACAATAATTTTAATTATTAATATATAGTCCCCAGTGAAAGTAATGCCATGAGAATTAGAACCACTTTACTCAAGCATAGTTCCATAAATTGTCTAATTTATTAAGGATACTGGCTGCAACTTTTGATGATGGTTGCTACCATCTTTGTGTCATATAAAAATGATTACAACCACCTTTATGACCATTTTGTTTCCTTTTTTGGATTGCAACATGGAACACTAGATATTATATATGATCAAATCATGTAACTAGATATAAAAAGTGAATAAAAACAATGATCATCATTATCATTTTTTGTTTATTTTACTTTGTAAAATATCTTCAAACCCCTATTAAAGCCAACTATAATATTACTAACTTTCTCTGGAAACAAAATATTCATACACTGAAAGAAATTTCAAGCAGAATTGGGATTCCATTATGCACATGTCAACAATACATTGCTTTGTTAAAAAAAAATAATCCTGAAATTTGTCAGTCAGGTTACCCGTGAAAATTATCACTAGAAAAAAGACCAACTCAGAATGATCATCAAGAGTAACTGATATAGAACCATCACCAAAATGAAGGCTATTTTGGAAGAAAAGTATCAAGACCTCAAAGTTAGTGAGAGGACCATCTGTCATGAGCTTTCCAACCTTGATTATATTGCTACTCTTCCAAGAAGAGTCCCTCTTTTGACACAACAAGCAAAAACTAATCACTTGTTGTGGGCAAAGGATCATGTGCACTACAACTGGAAGAAGGTTGTTTTTTTTGGATGAGACAATTATCCAAATGTTCTGTAAGATTATGTTAGCATGATCTCATGAAAAAAAAAAAAATCTAACCCATGGTAAAGCAGGTCTGGGACACTTTACCAACATCCACTTTACCTACAGGACACTTTACTGGCACCCACTTTACTGACAAGACACTTTACCAACAGGACAGGACACTTTACTGACAGGACACTTTATCAACAAGACATTTTACCAACAAGACACTTTATCAACAGGACACTTTCCAACAATTGAAGTAAAGTCAAACTTGATGTAGAAATGGTCTTGCGAGGAACACCACAACCCCCACAGAAACCATGAGATTGTAATTGTAAAATACAGACTCAAACAGTATTAAATGGCAATAAGATTAGATCAACTGTAAAGTTTCTTCAGGGCATTTCCCATAATATTTCATTTTAAAATTTTTTTTTGTGAATAAAAATAAAAATAATTAATGTGTCACAATAAAAGCTTTTTGTAAATGATTGATAAATAAATAACATGAATATGCAATTTTTATCAATTTCATCAGACAAAAAAATATATATTACACATGTATCTATATTGTGATGCAAAGTAAGGATAATAAGTGGTGTTATTATTTAATTAACAGTTGATTTAACTTGTTGTAAAAAACCAAACTTTTAGCTAGTTACCCAGTCTTCACACAGTCCTTGGCAAATTGTTAACAAAATACTTGTCAGTAAAGTGTCCTGTTGGTAAAGTGAGTGTCCAGGTCTGAGTAAAGCACCTGTTTAAAGCTCATATTTGGGGTGTGGTCAATTTTAAGCATTCATGTCTTTACTGAAACCCTTGACCATCACCTATTGGGGTGTGTGACATTCTAAGAAAACCAAAATTAATTAATGTCATATATTGATTGGTTATATGTGATTTTTTTTTGTGATCTGCATATCACTTACAGAATTTCCGAAAT